>WOGO01004239.1:0-13460 GCA_015342085.1 Leptinotarsa defecta | reverse complement strand
AGAAATTATCGACATTCAAAACGATCAAGATTTACGCAACAAATTCAACGAAGGAGACTTGCTGAACTTTTACCGCTGCATTGATAAAAATATGTACGAAAAGTTGCGCATGAACGCTCTGAAATGTGCCAGCTTATTTGGTTCTACCTATATATGTGAACAAACTTTTTCAATACTAAATAATAATAAAACAAAAAATCGAAACCGACTTGCAAATGAAAGTTTGGAAGTAGTTGTACGTGTTGCTACAAGTAAATTTGAGCCAAATATAAAAAAGATTGTAAACACTATACAGTGCCACGCTTCAAATTAATTAATTCTTTTTGAATTTTAATAAATTATTATCAATTCTTTATTGTCTTTAATTACCTATACTTCTGGCGGCCGGCCCGCCATCGGTTCATGATTTGCCCGAGTGGCCCCTGGTCTTCATAAGTCTGTGCAACCATGGTTTAGCTGATAACCAAGCCTCACTTGAACTTGGTAATATACCCTAAAAAGATGTTGATGAGCAGCAACTGAGGTTGGAGGAAGACAAGGTAATTTTACTTGTTTTTTACTTTTGGTATTTTTAATGAAACATGCATATCTATACTTATCTATACTTATTTTTTTAGGAGATCCGTACATAGAAAGAAGAAAGCGAATGCTGTTGGTGTCTTGCCGAGTTGAATTACTATTTTTAAAAACTTCAGCACATTAAACTAGATTTTGTTTTTTAAACATTTTGAAATCTATTATTTTACCCCTCCTGTAAAATTCAGATGTCGTATCACAGCCAGTTATTGCGTGATTGCGTGATTTTGACACTTTGCAAAAGTTGATGAACTTTTTGATGAATATATTTTCGATTGATGTTGAGCTTTTCCTGGTTTTAAGAAGAAAGTATTTTCCTCAGTTGGTGTTCGAGCAGTGAGTTATACGAGTAAGTCTACATCTTCACCAACAACAATCGTTATATTTGTCAAATTGAATTGCTCAATTGCTATTTCATTTATCAACACATCAGCATCAGCAGGTATAAGACCCTATCCACGCACACAATTGACCAGGGGACAGATGTTGTCTCAAGGTTACAATGGCGTATAATTTAAGGGACTAGGTTTCATTTTACCTGATATTTTTATAGTTATAACTTACATATAGTTTGTATTAGAAGTTTAAGTTACAATGACCGATAGAAAAATATTTTAACATATATTACAACTACAGAGATGTATATACGTGGCGTATTCATGCATATTGTGACGATTACAACTCATACAACTTTATGAATCGTTATATCTCAAAAACGGTGGCTCGTAGAAAAAAAAGTACTGATACATTTTTTGTAGATAATTTTATGGTCTATAATTTCTGTCTGAAGTATTTTCATGATAAAACTTACCGTGCTGCTGAAAATCGCGAAAAACCCATTTTATAAAATTTTTTCCATTCAGGGGAAAAATGGGAAACTTTCAAATTCAATTTTTAATCATATTTCAAACAATCTTACTGATTTTCAGCTTGGTGTGAATTCAGGTAGCTTTACTCTTATTTTTTGGTTTAATTTGACCAGACTATAAGTGTGCAGAACACTGGAAATAGTTATTATCAAGATTTACGAACCACCATCATTATCGATAGTGGGTATACATTAGATTTTGTATGAATATTGTCTAGTGGTCGTTTTAATGCTGTTTTTTGTTCATGAACAGTTCTACAAGGGCTAAAACCTAACCAGTCGGTTATCCAATTCGTAGATGTGGTTTATTAAAAAATATGGATTCTGTTCTAGAGTGAAGTATCTTCAATTTAGCAATATCAAAAATTGTTGTTGAAAAGAAGTCATCAAAAATGAGAATCACGTTTAAATGTGAAATTTTATAGAATATGTTTCGTTATTTTCACCAATATTTCTGCTTTATGAATTAATTTTTAAATTGTTGATTTCATTAAAAAAAACTTTCATCACTTGAAATTAATAAAAACATGGTATTTTTTTGTTTTTTAATATTCCACAAGTACAATCATTTTCATCTGCAATTGAATATTCCAACATGCTTTTCAAGTCTGGTCAAATTTTCTTAGTAACAAATTTTGATATTGACAAAAATGAAAGAGCAAAATTCATATCTTTTGACAAACCTTGTATACGACTGACAGAATTTGATAACTACATAGATGCATTTTAGATTTGTGTCCTTGCAGAAATTTATATGGGGAATAATTTTTTTTCGTAAAATCAATAATAAAAAAGTTTTTTACTTTGGCCTCATGTATTCTGTATAAATACCGTGTTTTTTTGCATTCAAAATGTTCCAATATATAAGCTAATCATTAAGTAGACTCAGATTCTTCTACTTTGATCATTCATTTCAATTCCATACACTGCAAAAACTTGTTTTTTTACCCGATTACGCCAAGCTAATAGGTAGGTTCATGATTTAGTAGTCTACGAATGTATTTATAAGTATTGAGTAAATTACACCATATCATCCAAAGTACTGAGCTGATTTTGATGAATGAGAGAACGGTCGGTAGCCAAGCGGTTCGGCGTGGGTGCTTTGTTCACTCACTCGAATTGACCGTCGTGTTGGTCGGTAGTTCAAGCCCTAGTCTGAACGATCGATCTTCACTTGCTATCGTCCAACCCGTGTTAGGAATCACACGTTAAAAGGTAAGACCTCGTTAATCATCAGCTCGCACAAGTTTCGACTTCTGAGGGTTGTCGTTCGTAGGGGTGCGACAGCTGGTTAACGAAAAAACAGATTTTGAACAGAATTAACTGACTGTTGTAAGAAAACAAGTATAGCTGAGGAACCAGTCAATCTGATAATAACACTGATTATCTTCAAACATGACTCAACCTCTGACGGAAGCATCAAACCCTTACAAAAGTTCGAAATAGATGAACACTTCAATCTAGCAGACCACTATTATAATCTTCATGCATTCATTGTTCACTGTGGTTCTGGCGTTGAATCTGTTCATTATTACGCCTTGGTCGAAGACGAAACGGACTGGTTTGGTCGTGTCACTAAGTGTTCTGGTGATAAATTGAATTTATTGGAGCCTCTGGAGATGCCATACATTTTGTTTCACGAGAGAGGGGACATTGGCAGATCAAGATTTTCAGATGATGTGGGGCTGCAGGTTTTCAAAGCTTTCCTGTAGTTGAAAGAGTAAATGCGCCACTGAAATCAATGAAGTTGCCCCGGAGCGCCAATTAACTTTTATTGTTGTTTTATAATGTTATGATTTGTATTTTGGCTCATAAATATAGAATACATACATACATAAATGCCGAACTGTTACTAGGTTGTTGTTACTGGTCAACTTCGTTGACATATACATATGCTACTGATGAGACATTCCTTCATCTTCTTCATCATCATCCACAATATCATCCACCCCACCATCACCCTCTGATGTCACATTTAGGAGTGGACACGTAACTCGCTAATTAGTCTTTGCAGACACTTCAGAATATCACCGTCATCATCGCAGTCAATGCACCTACCACTGAATTGGTATTCCTCAGTAGCATTTGAAACATTTGGTATTTCAGGTTTCATTCGACCATCCCGTAGTTTTTGCTCTACGATAGTAATTTTAATGAATACGAACCATCAAAATTTCACATTGATACTAGAAGAGACAAAATGTCATAGGGGCAGGCTTGAATCAACTAAGGCACGGTGAAAAGTTTATCTGTTGTGAGAACAACAAGAGCATTTTGCTCGTTGCCTGATCGCCACCGACATACTTGAAAAATAGTTTTGACCTAGTAACATCCAGCAGTGAAAGTTTGATTTCCTACCTGACTGTATTTTCATCTGAACCTAGAAAATTTTCCTCAGCTAATCAGAAATAATTTTCTCCAAACTTTCTAAATCCATATTTCATTAGAGAAATTCCACAATAATTTCCCAAGGGAAATATATATCACCTGATAAATATGAAAAACATTTTTCATCCAAGATATTTTTTTAGTTCTTCACTCGCATAGTGTATATAACAACGTTTGCCATTCTCGTTATAGTATCAACTGAAAACAAACAATTCCCATGAAGCATGAATATCAGTTGGAATTAGGCGATATTATCAATTTTTCGATTCGTGAATAAGACGTTCAAGAATGAAACGACGATGTATATCAAGGAATTGTATATTCTTAAAGCTAACATTGAATAATGGGAAACTTTCGATAGGAGGACATTATTCGTACTGAGCTTTAGGGCATTCTACTCGTCTGAATGTCAAATTCACCTGGTTAACTGATGGCAGATTTCCTCAGAAGTGCCCAATGAATTTGATCATTTTGAAAATGAAGAATGAGTAATTTTGGAGCATTTTTCTTACAAGGTTAATTGCCATATACTTACACCCATTTTTGAATATGTTGTATTATTATGTTTGGGTGAGATGTGCAAGGCGAAGGTATGAGGTAGAGGATGAAAAATTGAGTATTTTTGAGTACTATAGAATAATAGCAAATAATCGATGACGATTCAAAGCACTTTCACAATTTTAGATCCATCTCAAATACCGGGCACATAATTTAACCAACCCAAACGATAGCAATGAAAATGTTTTTATTCAAATTTCAGAATGGACAATTGAAGACTGACATTTTTTTTGCATTTGATAACGACAAAATTTCCTTAACAAAATTTTCATCACATTTCAAAATGCAGTTTCATGCAAGAAAGAAAATGATGAATGAATTCATATTCATTTCCATTATTGAAAGTTCCAGTTAGTTTAGGTTAGGTCAAAAGTTAATGAGTCTATTAGATCCTCCACCCGCAATGGTTTTTCGTGGTTTAAGTTCCATAGTAGGCATGTCCAATATTGTATTTCCATTCGATTTTCCATATTCAATAATAATCGTTAAGATAGAACAATAAAAATTTCAAACATACAGTGAATAACCTTTTCCAGTAGACTGTTGAAAAAGACCGGAATACCTGCTACAGCAAAGCAGGAATAAAAACTAATTAATACAGTTTATTGTATGATTTTCACTATGAAGGGTTTGATAAAAACCGCGACACGTGTTTCGCTATACAATAGCTTTCTCAAGCTTAAACTAAAAGTTACTTCTCAATTACAATCATTTTATACTCTAACATATTACCTACTCGTATACCTACTTTCTATCCTTCATGCGGGCTTTGAACGTTCTTCCAATTTGACATACATAAAACATCGGACATAACCCACATGATAATTTATATAAACACTGCCGATTTTTCTGAAACGGACATTTTATCTTTGCTATTCTTTGTGCATGCCTAAGTTGTTGGTTTTGAAAGCAAAATTCACACCTTTGTTATGCAGAAAATCTAAAATATTTGTAGTGGATTGGCCAAATAAGGTTAAGGTTCTATAACTTTCATCCTCTTCCCTTCGCATTGGGTAACCTTCCTTCAAAGCTTGGCTGTATAACTTCTTTGATAATAAAGAATGTTTTATCGTAATTATTGCTGAAAGCTATTTGTTCTATTATGTTCAGTTCTTCATTGAAATTTGCCTTAGTCTTTGGATCATACTGTTGAAAGCTGCTACTTTGTGCTAATAAGGGTGGGTGGACGAATTATTAATGATGATATCTGTATGTGTCGGTTTACGATGAATTGAACAATTGATTATGTTCGTTGTTAACTTTTGTTATTGTCAAGTACAAAAAATGTATAGAGTCGTCCTTCTTCATCTCCATTGTGAATGTGATAGAAGGATGAAGAAAATTGATAAAATTCAAAAACTACCACATATCTATACCAATACACAAAACTTCGTACCAGTGGGTTACTGTGTATGTTTCTCTCCAAAGCGTCCATGAAAATCTCTGCCAGAATAGGACTAAGTGGGTGACCTTTGCAGAATGAGTAAAGAATTCAATTGAATTGAAAGTAATTCTGTAACAAATAAATCGTAAACAAGTCTAATATTTCTTTTTTCACTACTGGATTGATAGAGTTTTTGTCCAATAAATTCTCTACTAAAGTAATCATTTCATTCGAAAGAATGCTGGGAAACAGTATTACACTCCCAGATGATACCTAATTGATTTCATTCGATGTAAAGAACTGAACATAATAAAACAAATAGCCGTAAACAATGACTATGATAGCGGTCTAATACATGCTTTATTATAAAAAAGTTATACAGCCAAGCTTTGAAGGATGTTTACCTAATGTGAAGAGGATAAAAGTCATAGAACCTCAACCCACTTAGGCAAACCTACTACAAATATTTCAGATTTTCTGGACAACAAAGGTGTGAATATTGCTTTCAAAGTCAACAACAACTTAGGCATGCACATCAAGAATAAAAAAGATGAAAGTCCAGTTTTAGGAAAATCGGGTGAGGACAAATTATCATGTGGGTCATGTCCGATGTTTCTAAACGCCAAACTGGAAGAACGTTCAAAACCCGCATGAAGGGACACAAAAACAGTTTCCAGAATAGAAAGATAAATCCCAGATATGCCATTCATTTAATCACAGAGGGACATGAGTTCAACTATGAGTACAAGCCCCTCCATTTCCAGAAGAAAGGTTTGAAACTTAACCTGTTGGAGAGTGTGAAAATAAACAAATTCTGAAGTATTCAAAACATTCAATGATGGTCATTGAATATCAATTTGTTTCTTAATGGTCGAAAGTCGAAAACTCTGTCTCTTCGAAACAATTTCACTGCATTGAAAATATTCTGTTTGAAATATGGCAAACCTATTGAAATTCCGCAGACATATCCTATATGCTGTGTGTCACTATTTTTTTGCAATCACTCATCAACCATTATCCATCGGTACCGGAACTCTGATCGATGCATTCAAACTCTAATGGGGTTAGAGTAGAAATGTTTGTTCTACCATAATATACCAGTGATGTTGATGAAGTTACATTGTGTTGGTATTCACTTCACGTGCCGAACTGACACCAGATTCAGAACCACTCAACGAATTCCGGCCATAATCAATTATTCTGGGTTTGATTACTATTTGCTCCCTGTGATTCCAGTTCTGGAGGGATTGTTGTAATGTGATATATGCTGAGATGGAAACATCTATATTGAGAAATTTCAATATTTGAACGAACCAAACAAATATTTTTATATTCTGATCGATATTTGATAGAAATACATAACATATTCGAATGATAATTTATTGTGAGATTTCCATCAAACATTTCACAAAATCGCAACAAGTGTTTCATTATATTATAGTCTCCCATGGTTTCATATTCCAGGTTCATTCAAAATTCGAGGACAACAAAAAACTTTTATGCGAGACATTTTCCAACATAATCAGTTCTCATGGATAAATTCGCGAAAAACTGAATTTTTCTTTCACTGCAACGCAACTAAAGTAAAACCAAGTTCCTAACACAACAACAGACAGCGCTGTTTCCACCCGTCATAGGCCTCATCAGAAGTGCTGGACTGAACCAAAAATGCATTGTGGGACTCAATTGCCTTCGAAGGATAATCTTCTTTCACGGAAACGCCATCTATAAGACCCACAGAGAACTAAATCCTCGAATATAAAAGATAAACGAGATTCACAAGGCGGTCAGTTGCAAAGCTGAGCTTCGAAATCGATAGCTGATTATATCCCTTTCTGCTATAAAGGTAGATACCAGTCTTCAAATACTCAGACTTAGCCATTGGGAACAACAATGCATTTCTGGTTACGCCTAGTACCACTGATGATATATATGGTGGTTAGAAACAACGCTGTTTGGAGTCGGATCATAGAAACGTGGTGTTTGGACTCCCAACTTCTTAACTGGTAGACTCACAGTGAAATACAGAGGACGAATCTCATCAGAGGCCGATGTCGAAGCTTGGCTTTGCAACTGGCTGCCTTGGTTAATCTTGATCATATTTGGAATTTGAGGATTGAGTTTTTCGTCATTTCTACCTACCAACTGATAGGTAGAAAGAAAACACTATTTCCACACGAGAATAAAAATACTGTTTCTCAAGTTAGCATCATCACGAAATAACTTCATACATAAACGCCTGAAGAAGCTACTGTATAGTGGAATACATGCTGCGGTTTTGCTGTTCAGTGAAATTCTCACAATGAAATTTCACTCAAGTAATTATTTCATTGGCGTACTTAAAATATGAATGATTATATATGCTTCATGAATAATCTACAGAAGCTAAGTTGATAGGAAAAGGTCAAGTATTATTCGAAGAGAGGAGTTGTCATTTACTCAGCCTATATCTAATACACAATATACTTGAGAAACTGTTAAGGTTTAGATCCAAATGGTTACTACTGCAATACAAGCGGACCATAGAATAGAAAACAAAAATGAAATTCAAGATGAAGTGTGTTACTTTTTCTCAATTATTCTTGAGATAATGTCCATATTTCGAGGTTAGTTGGTGATAGATAATTTTTCATTTTGATTATCTCAAATTTCACTTTTGATTTTCAATTGAGGATGGCGCTACCTTCATGTCTTCACCTCTTTTGTAGAGTCTTACCTTTTTTGTACAAATTGTGTATCCCCTTTTTCGAAGGGGATACATCAATGTCCTCTGTCACTTTTATGTCAAGTCAAGGATTTTTATTCAATTTTAGGTTATAACATAGTTAGGTTGTATTGAGATTGAACTTTTATGTTGAAAAAAATACTTGCCATGAATACCCACCGGCCTTCGCACAAGTGCAATGCTGATACTGAATATAATTCCATCCAGAAGAGAGTCAACTTTTACTGAAAGTATTCAAGTGACTTGGCACATTTGATTCAACCAAGAGCGGTACATATCAGAAATACGCGTCGGATTGTGGCTGTTCATCGTTTTGAGGTTCAACTCAGTACACCTCGAGCTTCACTTTTTAAGACCTGGAGAACTGCGTTAATGTGGAATAAACTCCTAGACCATGAAACGAATCTACATTCAAAATTTCAGCCTCCGAAAATTTACCGGTACGGAGAAAGAGTGATGAAAAAGTAATTTTCATATGTACACGCCCTTCTTTTACCCCCTGGTGTGCGCCTCAGTAAAAATCCTTTCTTAGTCCGCATTCAAGACCTGAGAAGTACATATATACAAAATTTAAGCTTCCTAGGACTTTTGCATTTATAAGTATAGATAGTTGGAACTCAAAGTAACTGATAATGATGAAATAAGGGTCGTGTTTAGGGGCTGCAATGAGTTTTTATGATTTTCAGCTGAATTCGACTTCCTAGGATAAAATTATGTATATGAGAGTCATTTATGATGAAAGAAATGAAAAAATTTCAATATTGAATCACAGAAAGCTGATTATTTTTTCAGTTTTTTCCTCAAATCATTCAATTGACATGAATACTCATGTAGTCTTTGGATATTCATAACTTTTCGAGAAAAACAAAATTTCATGAACAATTTACTTGATTTTTGTTTTCTGATTTTAGTACTACCAGGACTCATATCAGCCACTTCCATGTTCATGGTTTGATTTTAAATAAACCGCCCAAAATTAAATAACATCACAACTATATACTAGCTTGCGTCAACTTTTTGCATGGTGGCTTTTTGTTACCCATAGTTGTATCGCAAAAAATAATACTATTGGGGAAATCATAATGGAATATTTTGGAATCGTTGAAAGTTAAAATGCATGGAATAGTTACATAGTACTTGATGGGTACCCAAATGCAAACAGAACGTTAACCTCTACAGCATCTACTTCGATGGCCACGACAGAAGGTGAATTTACTCGTCACAAAAAACGATTACCATCGCTACATTTGAATATCAAAGATTGGCAAAAAAAAATATTCAAACAAAAACTATTTCAGGTAAAATTGAACCAGGATGTTTTTTCTGCAAAGAAGCCCTATGCGACGTGAATGCTTTGATTATCGGCTATTTTTGGGCAACGCTGAACTTTACATACATGAAAAAAAAACAAACGGTTCAGTTAACCTCGATAGGTTACTGCGCGAACTCAAAGTATTTTCAACAAACCAAATTCACTGTTCACCAGATCCTTACCGCTTTCATTGACTTTGCCAACGACAAAAAAAACGAGCCAGGGATTTGTAGGAGAGTGAGGAATGTAATTTTTTCTTTTTTTCTTGGAAAAGAAAGATTTTGGCTTTCTACTTCTCCATCTTGATACAGAAAATTGTGAGAATTTTCCAAAAAAAGGAAGGAAGTAATCAATTTGAAAATAAGTAAATCTATACATGGATGTGTAGATCATGCAAAGAAGAAAGCCCTCCTGAAACGGCTACTTTCATATAAACATTGAATTATTCGAAAGAAAAAAAATTCTTTCGAAACAAATACTTTTATATGAAGACTGAATTATACAGAAGATTCAAGAAATTTTTTCCCTTTCATTCGCTTCATTTTTCAACTCTTTCGAAATATGTTGAAGGAATTTCGAAAAATTGAAATTGTAATCATTATTGTTTGCCCTTTCTGCACCTGTATTAAAATGTCCATCATAATGTTAAGTTTTATCAGCTTGTGTAAGGTAAAAAACCATTAGAAAGAGGTTCAAAACTCTGATTTTCTGCAGCAAAAATGACTTTCGTTCGAAGCATTCACCAACTTAATTCAATTGTTCGGAGTATTTATCTATAAACCAGGCTCAGGAAATAAGGAGAATTTATTTCATTCATCTAATTGTTTTGTACACGAATATCCACTATAATTGCTTTCATCCACGCTTTCTCTTGCTGCGATTTCCGGTTTAGTAGTCAAACGAAATAAAACTGTAGTGAAAGCATTATTGAGCAATAAAAAGTTATCAATTCATCTGATGTTTCTGAAACATGATGCAGATCATTTAAGTATTGATGCCAATTCAAGACTAGTATTTACCAAACTGAAAAATAAATTAGGATTTGAATTTTATCAAAACCCAGTCAAAAAATTTGATTTGGAATTGTAAATACTTCCACCAACGCAAAGGGCAGCAGCACAGCATTTTTACAGAGTTTGTTCTCAGTTACAAACTTGGCGTATACAGGTATTTTTCGACAACCAGCAACTCAACAAGGAAGCTGAGCAATGGGGCTGAGTGAGAATGTTTCTAATTTGTAGATACCTGAAACAATTTCTGACGATTTGAGACTGATTTCAGTAACGTTATTGAAAACCATTAGTTGTGGCGTGAAATTGATCACAATAAAAGATATATGATGGAATTGTCCGATACTTGATGAAAATCCACAACTAACGTATTCAAAAAACACTTTATTGTGAGATTTCCACTAAAGTATTTTACAAAAACGCAACACATGTTTCGCCATACAATGGCTTCTTCGGGCGTGTCTTTACTCGCAATAAAAGATGTAGCTGTCAAAAACATGACTTGAAGTGCATTATCTGCCGACACCTGCTCAAATGGAGACATTGAATCATGAAGTGCGGAAGGAGATATCGTTTTCGAAGTTCCATAAATTTGCTGAAATTTACATTTGAAAATCATCAGCTCAAAGTTTTAGAGAAGATGTGTAGATGTCTACGAGAAACCAGAAAGAGTAAAAGTTATTGATGTTTTATATTGCTTTAAGGATTTTGTGTGGATTTATATTTCTGTTAATCAATTTTTCATTTCCGATCACAATTTGTAAATGAAAAATTGAACAATAATTCAGCAGAATACTCATTAAAAAATATTTTTCTTGCCGCACTTTTCCCTGTCTCCCGACGTGCGTTTCACTTATCGAGTAAACATCATCAGGAGCTGACTAGACTAGTGATGCTAACACATAATTTCACTTCACATGTTCTGATACCATCTATTAATTCATCGTTATAGTTTTCGGTAATTGAACATAATTAGCATTCATCATGATGAAAAATTACAGTCCATTTATAACAATAATAATATAAATACCTTATATTGAATCATTCTATCGAAGTTCAATCATTCACATAATGTAAAATATCTAGTTTTGTTATCGAAAACATGAACTTTTTCAATTTTTCCTAATTTTATGCGGTTTAACGGAAAATGATTTATATCTCGAAGACAACTTATTATTGAGTTAACAAGAGAATATAACATGCATTTAGCATGAACAAGTGAATTATTGAATTATTTCTGCAATAGAAAAAACCCAAGAATGAAGGAAACATTTTTTCGTGATTTCATTCTGAAAAGAAGATTATTTTGAAGAGTACCTTGCATGAACGTTTTTTCAACATTGTCAAAGTTTGTATAGAACATTTCACGTATATAAATACAATTCACATACAATAACAAGAAGAACGCATTAGTAGTATACATTCACACAAGTATAAATGTAACTTGTACAAAGAACAGAAAATATCATATAATAATACTATAATGATATTATTTTCTATAGCAATTCTCACTCCTTAGCATATAGTTATCGTAACTTGGGAATTGATTCACATGTCAAATATCTGTTCAACAATATCAATCTTGACCTTACATATAAAAGCATTGAAAAATACTGGACAAATATTTCCAATTTCAGCAAGATTATTCTGCAAACTTTTTCCAACTTGATAACATTTCTTTTTCAATCCACTGTTTTCACATATCACAGCAAATGTTACATAAAAGTTGCTAGTATGCCTATGGGAAATTCACTGTATTCTTTTGTCGCCCAGCCCGTTATGGAAGATTTGGTGAAGTTTTGTTCAGACAATGTTCATTTCGAATTACAATTTTTGGAAAAAAGGGTAGATAGTATTATACACCGTGTTTGAGGAAATGGGACAGGTCCTCCGTATTTTCGAATACTATACTTAGACATACTCAGTTCGCCATCGAAAATGAGGATGAAAACTTCAGCCTTCTATTTTTCAATACAAAATCGATAGAGAGGCGGAAGAACAATCTTATTATTCCGTGGTATACCAAAGTAGTCTCGTCCAGTAGGTATCTGTATTATCAATCGTTTCATGACTACAAAAAAGTCAATGTGGTCTTAAGAATGAAAAATGGCGTTTCGCTCACGAGTCTTTCCACCCTCAGGACCCTCAATCCCCTAATTTTGGCAAATTCATTTATCAAGGTGGCTACCCCCTTATAGTCTAATCAATAAGTTCAAAAACATGAAAAATAGAGGTGAAGGTCCTAAAGATATGAACAATAGCTCATTCGACTGGGTATCACCTCTAGGAAAATGTTTTCGAAGGATTTTGGTGCAGGTAAAAAATTGCAATTGTTATTAACAAAATAAGATAAAAAAATGGCATGTAGTTTTTCGTCAATAATTCAAAAAATATTATTAATAAAGCAATTTTGAAAAAAGCTCGTTGAAGAGGAGAAAATTTCCGATAGCATGTTATGGCATGCGCGCGCAGCCGCTAAAGGAAGTTTATCAAAAAAAAATATTTTTTTATAACATAAAATGTCATTTTGAAAATTTTAAAAAATCTAGTATGTTTTTAACACTTGAATGAATCGAGTTCCGTAAAAAAAAGTTCCATCATCATTTTTCAAAAAGTTATTCAGGTGTTAACTAAAAAAT
>WOGO01004238.1:0-13460 GCA_015342085.1 Leptinotarsa defecta | reverse complement strand
ATAGGTTGTAAATTAATATCAGGTGAAAACAAAATGATTTGTTGAATATAATTGGAAGAGGCATAATAAACTTATTGTAAATATTTAGAAATAATGAAAATTTCGAATAAAATTATTGTAAACCATTGCCTCAGATACGGATATCAAGTGATGTTTGTGAAGAATTTTTATATTTAGAGGTTAACCATTTCTGTACATAATTGGTAAGTAGAGATGTAGTTAAATTTAGAAATAAGTACTAAAATCGTAGTACAGATAGTTTTTGTTATGAAAATTGAGGGTTGGTAACTAAGGAAAGTGAGAGATTTTCAACTTTTTTATCAAGAACAAGATTCTTCTCAAGGCGACGAAGGTAGACGCCATGCAAAATGTTTGTCTCCAGAAATAAAATAATATTTCAATAAAACAGTTTGAAAATCATGTATTATGGTATTGAATAATAATAATTTAATGCAAGTATAGTAAAAACCAACCTGTATAAGCAAGATCCAGTCGAAATTAAGTATTTGAAGCATGCCGGGCAGTAGTCAAGAGGAATCCAGAGGTTAGAAAATTCACACTACACAACACATTGGAGGAAAACCAGTTATTTACCTTTTCCACATCAAAGATTGAATATATGCATATATGAAAAAATGAATTGTCCAAGAAAAAAACTGGACTATTTAAATAAGGCATTTATATGCAAGAATTTCCATTGAAAGTCAACAGGAAGTCACAGGCACCCTGAAATAATAACTGACATTTCACATACAAATAGTGCGTTTCGTTATTCACGAAAATTAGTTCGATGTAGCCATAGGACATTTTTAGAATTAGTTGCTGTTCTCTTCAAATAACTTATATTTCGACTTTGAATTTTGACATTTCTTATTAAACTGTTCTACATTTTCTAATATTCAATTGTGTCTTTCCCAAATTTATTTACAGGAACACCTGCTAGCAAGATCATTTTGGGTAAGTAATCGTTGTATTTGTACCTGAATCCACCTGAAGTGTTGAGAAAAATCGTTGAGAATTGAGTTATAGGGATTTCAACTCAATGTAAGAATCTAGCTTAATCAATATTTTTATTTCTAAATAATAGAAACAATAACTTTATTAACAAAACTCACTTTATCATATACATTATATAATAAAATATTTATACATTCTTCGTTGCTTCGTTGCCCAATGGATCTTTGTGTACGAGAACATTGACATTGAATGTAATGCCTTGTATTATAGTTATGGGTGAGTTTGACCAGATTATTTTTATTTCTATATTGTCTGATATTTTTTTTTAGAATATAGCTGTCTGGCGTCTAGTACACCCGATTCTTCATATAAACGTTCTGCTTCGGTTACAGTCTACAAACTTCTCAACTGCAACTGCGGCAGTTATCTTCAGTGGCGAAGAACTCTTCAGTTTCAGTTGATACGCCAAGAAGAGTACTTCGACCACGCCACTAAAGATGACTGCCGCAGTTGCAGTTGAATCGTTTGGAAGTTGTAACCAAAGAAGATCACGGCAAAACCTGGAAACCACTAAATTTCAGATGAGTTATGTATTTTCCAGTGAAAAAATTTGTTTTGTTGTTGATGTGAAATAGAATTTTTCACGTTTTCATACTTCCAAAACAGACACTATTCCCAAACACTAGAACTACAATACTTTTCTCGACTCACGTTTCACCAACCGAGTTGGCGTCTTCAAGAGATGAAGTAGACAGTATACTGTTTTGGATTTATTTTACGCGAGAGGTTTCAGATTCACCTTCCATTTTTGTCTATACTCTGTACGAAACTCAGATTTTCTCGTCATGAAATGAGTTCCATTGAATACTTTCATTAGATTTTGTTCGCATTAAAAGTAAGGGCAGGTAGACAATTCGTGTAACATTAGCATCCATTTATTTTTCATGTTAATTCTTCTTCCCCTTCAAATAAATCTGACAAAAAAACAAATTCTCTAATCTGAATAAATTCTCTATGTCCATATAATATTTTTTCATTTTCATCCCACATGAAACGTGTTATGCACGGAAAGATAAATTGCTGGAACGTGCTTGTGAATAGATGCCTACATCTGAAATTCAGGAAGCAAAATCAGCACAGTGTAATTCTATTATTTGCAGAGAAATTCATGCCGCATGTGTTAGAAGCCCTATCAATTCTCATTGTGGTAATGGAATAAAGGTCCTGTTCATTGTTTAGAAATTAATACAAATTCGTTCAAAGGGAAGTGTTGTGGATATTTCAATTTCAGCAATTACTGAGAGACCAATTTGCAGTCTGCTAATAAACCTCAATATGGCGGAGCATGGAAATTAGTTTATTTCTCGCATTAAATACTCGCCAGATGTCCTACTTTTCTCCATTTAGAAGCCTGTTCTATAGCCTGTTAGAGAAACATCTTGGATAAGTGTTATCAATAAAACTGCTTTGAAGAAATTCAAACTATATGTCATCACTTTCTGAATTTGTTTCGAATTGTTTTTCTCTTCCATCAAAACATACGATTTTCTTCAAATAAATTATTCTCTTCTATAAATAATGATCACAGTAAAAGGAGTATATAAGCTGACTTGTGACTCTTGCGTAAACTGTATATTGGACAAACACGGAGAACATTTTCCCAAAGAAGTAGTAGAAGTAGTTTTGTGACAAGAAAAACCAATTCCATATTTGCGAACCTCTGTTGTCCGGGTTGAACCGCACTTAGAGCTGAAAACAGCAAGCATAGAGCTAGTGACGAAACTTGGGATAAGGGAGATTGCGACCTCGTTCTCGAGTCATGTAAGTACAGTTCCAAGTGATTCTTAAAAATCGATCGGTTCAAAAACACTCCACTAACTTTCTTCGAAAGCTTCTGATAATTCCTTTTCCATATTCTCTGTTTCACTATCACTGTCGTCATTCAAATCAGTAATGAATTTATTTCCACCAATAATATGGAAGTGTCCAATCTCCAATTTTCAAGTGAAACTACTTTTTTAAATCCTGTTTCACCAGTTTTCTTCGGTAATATTAGATACTTCTTCTTCAACTAGCTCTATTACCTTCTAATCAAATTTCAGAAAATTATTTTTAAGCCTGATGCGTTGTTTCAATTTTCCCCAAATCAAATCGATGTGATTGAAAATACAAAAATAGGGGGGAAGTCTCAGTATGGTGTGTCCATACTTTTCAGCAATACTCTCAGGGGCATTCACTTTTTAAAATGGTTTTGTCTGTAAAACTTCAAGTGATTGGTTTTTTGGTATAGTTATCTCCAAAATACAAATTGTTATCCATTGAAAAACTTTGTGTTTCATCTTTCCTCGAATTTTATTCGGTACTTTGATGAGCTATCGCGAATTATCGGAAGCGTTGTCAAGAACTATCACACTATTTGCATTCAAATTTGGGATCAATTTGTTTTCAAACCATTCCTCAAAAATATTAGCTTCCATGTTCTTATGAGAATCAACATTGCAGTACTCAAGTTTTCCCAGATAATTTTATAGAATTCGGAACCCATCCTTTACTTCCTCCGCGATCCTTTGTTTGCAGACATGATAGGCGTACACATTCTCGAATCATCAGTCCACCCTTTCGTAACTGTGTCGTAAGTTTCATATTGGGTTTCGTTCAAATAGAAAATTTGACGTGGTTCTTGTCTATATTTAGTTATTTGTTCTAAGTATTTGTTGAGCAATTCCACTATTCTTCTGCTTTCCATAACTGCTTGATTGGTTTATTATTTTAAATCTGAATCCTAGTTTCTTTATCCATTTCTGAAGAGTTTTGTCACAGCAGCTCACGTTATGGACGGAAGTATTCAATTTCTTCCTTATGATTTCAGTTGTAGGAATCTCATTTCTTTCCTTTACTAACAGTCGTATATTGTCATTTTCAATTATTTGATGAACATCTAAAGGTTTTGTTAATTTCGTATCACTTCGCGTCTTGCGTTCAAAAGGTTTGTTTTTGACTATTTTACCTACAGTTGAGAAATCAATTTTGGTCAAATCTGGTGTTGCTTGTAATAGTTTGTTTCCCTCGAAACTAAACTTGAGATGTAGATTTTTTTATACATTGAAACATACATACTCTTTGTGTTTCAGCATTCAAATGCACCCGATTTTTCGCATTGTTCACCATCGCTATTGGAATCACAACACAGTTTGCGTTGTTATTATAGTCGTTATTACTTGCTACGTTATTAGTGGTTGTCCAAGGACGCCACATTTTAAACAGGTAACAACAATTTCAAGTAATTATAACTGCACCAATATCGGATTTCAATATTCAAATCGCGATCAGTTCCTGAATTGAACATTCATGACACGCCGGCGTTAACCATCCCCGCATTCCCCGATTTCTGTTCGTCACTGTAACATGACTTCAAATTAAATTTTATAACTATTCAGCCAATCATTAAACTCGGTTAGTAAAAATTATTCAATAGGAACCGCCCATTCTTCAGTCCACGTGGACCAATTCGTTGCGGCATAATTCCTTTGTATTGGTTTTTTTGGCCTTTGAGAGCGCCGATATCTTCAAGTATGCACAATACCGTTCACTTCAACTATACATTTAGAAGATGATTAAACTCAATCTTCTGAAATATTTATAAATTACTAGATTTGAGAATTTTCCCTTTCAATTCTCACAACTTCATTAGGTCGTTTGATCTATATGGTGTCAAAATTAGGCAAATTTTTGGAGAAAGAAGTGAAGGGAATGAAGTATGTTTTATCTCTATTTACTGTCAGTAGTTGCTCGTCAAACCATTCAAAGATAATTCCGAAGTCTCGTTCTACTACAATTTCCAATTCGTCCCAAGTTTCGGCTTTGTAGAATACTGCGGTGTCATCAGCAAAGCTCATCACATTTCCTTCTAAATGCAATTCGAATAGCTCATTCAAATATATATTGAAGAGTATAGGACCAAGGACGGTGCCTTGTGGAACACCAAATTCAATGACTCGGGTAGAACTTATGCAGAACCAAAGTATTCAGAAGCAATTTCTTGGCAGACAGTATCGAATGCCTTTTTAAGATCCACCAGGATGCATAAAGCAGGTTGTTTATTGTCTATAGCTTATTTCAGTTGTTAATAGGTTAATAGCATCTTCTGTCGATCTGTTCTCCTGAAACCCGAACTGCTTATCCGACATAATTTCATATATTTTAAGAAATGTTGTGATTCTGTGTTTCAAAAGTTTCTCATAGATTTTTGATGGATTCGAGATTAGTGATATTGGTCTATAATTTGAGACTTTTCGTTTTGATCCTGTTTTGAAAAGAGGCTTCATAATTGCCGTTTAGAGTGCTTTTGGAAAAATACCAGTCTTCAGTGAGAGGTTCATGATGTGCGTCAATGGTATGTATATATGATTTGCTATGAGTTGTAAAGTTTTGGCCGTTATCCCATCCTTCCCAGGTGCTTAATTTTTTTTCAAACTGCTGATTGTTTTCAATTTCTCCTCTTCAGTAAATTCTTCTAAGTAAAATGAATTTAATCGACATGTTTGAGGTTTGGTAGGTGAGAAGCTGGCTTCACTTTCTATTTTTTCTGATAGTTCTCTTCCGATGTTTGTAAAGTATTCGTTGAATCTATTGGCGATATCTAATTTACTCCTCAAAATTTGTCCATTTTCTTTTGATTTCTTTTATGAGTTCATTCAGTTTATTAGGATGTTTTTTGAAGTTATTCACGTTCTCTTGGGTGGGGATATGTTTCAACAATTGATTCCAGACGTGATCTGATCCTAGCTACTCATCTTTTTTTGAAATGAATAATGATTTTTCCACTTGTTCAGGGTCTATATCACTTCAAAATGCTGATTTGTGGATCTAACACTCTTTTTTCATTCCACACTGGACATTTTTGACACCAGCCTTTATCAGGAAATAATGCAATTAATTCAACACATATGTCTTCGGGATTTGCGAAGAACTTTCAAATCCAGCAGTTTGCGAAAAATAATTTCGACTAGATTTGTATTCGTTTTTGAGTAATTAGTTTTGACTTTATTTAGAAGATCATTCGCTGCCAAAAGTTACTCATCTGGTTCAAAGAAAGAGCTAATATACGTTTTCAAAAAAATAGAAACTGAGGATGCATTTTCAGAGACGGGGTACATCCTTCCCATCCATACATCCCTACCGGCAGGACCTGTAGTTTTTATCACGGAAGTAACAAACAAAATATATCGCTCGAACCGTCGGTTGGAAACCAATTTTGCTGTTAACTGTCGATAAATTCAATCTAGCGTTAGGAAAGGGTCAGATGTGTATTTTATTAGTGTACGATCTGTCGAGGAAATGAACACCGTCACTCCGAGTGATGAGTGGGTCACTACTAAAACGGACCCCTTTTCATCTCGAATGGCGTCTTTATTGGGCAAGTTTTATTTTAACATTCGGCCCCCCGAAACGATGATGGGATCATATCGGGAGCAGTAATATAGCACCCTAAGAGCTACTCAAATTTATTATGATCGGTTGAATTTTCGTTATGTGACATAAGTGATACTTTGATTCGTTATCAGATCCAGAAATATGTATAAGGATTTGGTGTGATTCCTCCTTAAAATCAGAACCGGATTCAGGACGAGCAGAAACTAGCCCCGGGCCCCAGTTTTTGGGGAGAGCCGATGAACTGAGAAACAGAGAAGTTGTAAAGTCATGAAAAATGATAAAACTTTCTATGTTTTTCTATCACTTTCATTCGTAACTAATGTTGTTTACTGCAGTTTCGTCCCATAGGGACATTTGTAAACAATTACCATAAACTGAAAATAAATCATAATGTTAGCCCTTATATATCTACAGTAGGTCATAAAATGTGTATACGCTAATTTGAAAACTGTTGACTAAACTAGATTGGTCATTCAGCAGATTTAATTCGCTTAAGAAAATCTAAGAATTCCAAACAATTGGGTTTCCAACCTTTACCTGCATAGTGCAAAATTTCCGTATCGTTTAGATTTGGAAACTTGTGGTTACATTCCAAGAAAACGTCAGTTTTACCTTGTCTAAAGGATATTGCCTGTTCAACATACCGTTTTGGGATTTCTACATTTTATCTACTTTATCTTTGGCATTGAAAGGGAAATTACATAACCTGGCATGTGGTCTGAGTGACACTTCTACATTGTTTCTTCTGAAAAACCCCGCAATTGTCTCTGCTTTTTTACCAAAGTGTGCTAATGCTTATTCACTTAAAAACTTGATAAACACATCTGAATTCATCTACGTTTCCGTTTTATATATTTACAAATTTTGTTTGTATGTCCTTACTTATGTCTAGATATCTTAATTTTCTCTAAGCCGCATTTAATATTCGTAACTGAGGAAGCTTTTGACAACTCTCTCATTGAAACATTTCATCATTTCTAATTCATCCTTAAGATTTTATTCTGTATCTTTTGATTTTCCACAACAGATTTAATATTATTTCAGATTGATAGTGTTGTACAAATTCTGTCTGTTATATTTATTACAATATTTATTTCGGATTTAATTTTTGAATTATGACAATTCCCTCGTTTTGTCACCTGATTTCCGGTTACAAAAATGCACTTCTGTCCATGTACATGGTGATCTAAATTTGGCCCTCTGAAGCGTTTTCCTGAGATGCTGGAAAACATTCCTATATAAGTATTCAAGATATAGGAATTCAAGCTCAACGAAAGGGTCTATCAAAATTCATTGAAACATCAATAATTAATTAAATCAACATTGAAATATATAAAAACAAAATTAATTTCTCATTCAAAAATTAACAACATAGTTGCTCAAGTGATATTTTTTTTTTCATATTGGAAAATACTATATTGCTATTTTGAGATTTTCAAAGCTTGTGCGAAGTTTGACAATAATGTGATGTGATGATAACTTCTCATTTCTTATGTCAAAGTAAGAGAAAAAATTCATCAAATTGAATACCCATGTTACACCACATCCCACGTCCCATTTGAATTTCATCGAAATGGATATTTTTCCACTGTTCCACAACGCGGATGAAACGGAGGAAGCGTAAACAAAGGTAACAATTGAAGGATGATGAAAGAAAATATTCGTGGAATACTTATGCAAATTCCCAATGCAACACACGTTTTTCCGAGCTTCCGGGAAGCTTTCCGTGAACATATTCATATTGGTCCAATTATTTCCTTTTGAAAAGTGTTGCTATAGATCATTTTTATTTCAAGTTGCACAGCCACACGCGATGCATACATATGCATTTTGATAGGATGCTATCATGATTTAGTAGAGCCCGTGAAATGGAATGAAGCATGTGTCAAATTGAAAATTTGTGACGAATTGTTATAAATGGTGGGTTCAATGTATGAAAGCAAATGTAAGTCGTAAACTTGGATTCATGCAAAAGTCTGCCGGCTTCAAATTTAATGGTTGTTGAGGGACTTGGAAACAGGAGAGTAACTTGCGATTTCAAGACATTGGGACATCTCTTTGAGAAATCAAAGTAGCTGAATGATTCTGGAATTTTTTATCTGGTACCTTTTTGAGAACCACGTGCTTTTTTCGTTTCTTTCGAGTCTCTGGAGGAGAGTTTAGCCTTGAAGGCTTGTTGCACTTTTCCTTTCATCGGTTAGTGGCAAAAATTCTAACAAAGTTGATTGCTGTCATTATATATTTGATACTAAATGTGTCTTCTTTGCTGACTAGTTAGAAACAAAATGACTGAACTTTTGAGGTACGCAGCATAAAAAAGAATACTCTTGGGACATCAATTCCAATATTTCGACAATTTTTTAGTCATCATCAGGGAAGGTGAAGAAATAAAAATGGGTTGCTTACATATTGCTTGAGTTTTTCTAAATCTACTTACATGTAAATGTTGGAAAACTCATATATATGTGCAAAAAACTGAGTAAATATGACAGTACAATCTTGGTAGCAGGTTGTTCTTTTTTTTGGAAATAATTATTTGTAAAATAAAAAAAGTTATTACTGTTGTAGTACTATTACGAAGCTACGAAATAACGAGAATATACGAAAGTTGAAGTTTATTGATGTATACTTTTTTTTTACAAAGTCAATTCACCATGGGTGCCAATATATTCAGTTCTCTCTACA
Organism: Leptinotarsa defecta; assembly: GCA_015342085.1. Classification (NCBI taxonomy): domain Eukaryota; kingdom Metazoa; phylum Arthropoda; class Insecta; order Coleoptera; family Chrysomelidae; genus Leptinotarsa; species Leptinotarsa defecta. The sequence goes on along the minus strand of WOGO01004238.1, from coordinate 4,385 downwards.
GGTTTTTTGGCCTTTGCGGCGCATTTAGCTAGAATAATATATTCATTTGAAGCATCCCAAAAATCATTGTCATAAAACACTAAGTTGAAACGTATTCATAAAACACCTAATGAAAAAGAAATTGACAGGTGTCCTAACTCTTAGTTGATTACTCTGAAGTTTCGTTAATTTTATTTTGTTGAGATTCACAATATGAAGTGTGATCCTTGAATTCGAATAATGTTGATGCTACGGTTGGAATATAGTTCATAAATTTGAAATGAAATGGGTAAAATAAAATTCATGTTGAACGGTTTAATTGTAGATGATGTACTATAAACTGAAAAATTATTCAGAAGGTCCTAGGTAGCAGTCATCATACTACTTTCCTCAGCAAATAAAAAAATAATCAAATTGTTGGGTGTAACTTCACCTGAGAAAATATGTGAATAATACGCCAAACGATTCTATTATTTTTTTTATCTCATCAATACCGTAGATTGCTGAGAAAAGTGATATGATTACTGCTACCTAGGACCTTCCGAATAATTTTTTAGTTTTGAGTACATAATCTTCATCATTATTTGATTTTTTTCAATAGAACCGTTCAACATAATTTTTTTCACATATTTTTTTCTCAAGTTCTTAGTTTTTAATTTTGTTACTCAATTATCCTCATTCTGTTTAGTTCATTCAGTGCTTCAGTATCACAAGGTAATCTGTAATCCGCCATTTTGTAGCTGCAACCATTTCAGATTCACAACGATACCGAATTTATTTAATTGTATTGCCATCAAAACTAAATGTGTATACCAAATATCAGATCAATCTGAAATATCACAAAATTTTTTCCTAACAAACAAATTGGGTAAGCTAAATAAAACCATTCAAAACTATTAGCATGGTTTTGACCATAACTTCTTTGATCCAGATGCAAAAGTTAAGAATATATTCCACTTAAATTCTTCATTTACGTGATTACTCAAAGCACATCTTTCCGGTATTATTCTAGAATCACTTTTATGCGAAGTTGTTCTATAGTTCAATAATTTTGTTGTTTGCCCAATATATCCTCCATTGAAATATGGTACACAATTGCAAACATTTCAAATAAAACACTTTCAATTATTGGAGCTATGTTCACCAAAACAAAAGATAAAACCCCAAAACTTCAACGTTCACACTCAACTTATTGTCTCTGCTTTTTTAAAAATGCCTGTAGCTGCAATCTTCATTACACAGCCCAATTTTGTTCAGATATTCATTGAGTAGACAAAGTCCAGTGAGTAGCTCTGCGATTATTTCGAATCTACCCTTGCTATGCTATAGCAGTTCTGTATTTATTTTCCAAGCGGGCCCTGAAGGTTCTCCTAAGTGTGTTCTCAGCTATATCTTCCGGTACTCTTTCTATTTCTTATCGACTCATTCCAAGATCTGGTGCCATACCATAGTTTTTGGGACCCTCACAGCTAACTAAGGACCACTATATGGAGCTAATTATCTATGTCTAGCACTAGATAGTCTATCATTCCCTGTTAGCCTATTCATTCAGTTTTTGAGTTATTCATTTCGTTGAGGCCTAAAATTGATATTTCTAGGGATCAATGAGCTCTCATACACTTCTGCTTCGAAGACGGATATGTATTGATCAAGAGGGTAGCTGTTAAGTTAATTTTTTTCTATATAGTACATTCTAGCTCCCGTTTATTGTTCGAGTTTGTCCTATTTGTCTACTCCTCGCTAATATTTTCGTATGTATAATTTTAAACCTGACTCTTATGTTAAGTGTGTACTTCGATGTCATGTGGTCCTTAAATAGCTCTGGTAATTTTTCAGTCTCTATTGATCCACTATTAACTCACCTATTATTATAAGATGTAGAGGGATTAAGAATGTCTCGGTGTCTCCAGTGCTGTTGATGAGGTTTCTATTGCACTTGCTATTCCCAAACAAGCAAATTTTCACACCCTGTTCAGGTTGTTGATTTCTGTAACTCATTTCATCTTTGATCACCAAAACAAAGATGTATACAGCGTGGCCCATTAGTGTGAGGAAATTCAGTATCTCACCTATAATGATGATTATGCTAAAATATTTTGGATAACATTCATTTGGTTTACTTTGTTGCTCATTTTAAAAATATTTTGGAATACACGGAGTGTTCGTTTGAAGCGCGGCAATACAAATCATGTTTTTAAAAGGCCTTCCCTGTAAATTTTTTCACCGTTGAGTTGAAAATAATGTTTTACATAAGAAAGTATTTTCTTTTTTCGAAAATTTTGCGGTGTTGTCAAATTATTGCTGAAAAAAAACTTTCGGAAAAACAGACCACCGTAAATGTCATCATAAAAACTTCATAAATAGAATTTGAGGAGAAATATTCGGGACATGCAATACCAAAAGTGGGATAAAATGTCAATATGAACTGTAAATATCACTTTTCTCAAACAGGAGACAATTTATATCATATTACTTGAATGAAATTAATAAAAAAGTGTTTTTTTTTTGGGACATAAGTACAAGACTGAAATCGGAATCTTGAAATATCGGTATAATAAGAATTTTCAGGTATGCTGCAAGGACAGGTAAACTCATAAATTCAAGACAGGAGACCTAGATAAATCGAGTTGCTCATTTAGGTGTATATGTTTCTGGTCTTCAATTGATTAAAAACCAGAAATATATACCACTAAATGAACAACACTATTTATGTAGGTCTCCTCTCTTGAATTTATGAGTTTAATAACCCCTAGAACTTTCAGGGTGGAATTTCAAGTTGGCATCCTGGTTCGCCCAACTACCAGTCTCTCAAATACCTGTTCCTGCAGCATACCTAAAAATTCTAATACAACCGATATTTCAAGATTCCGATTTCAGTTTTATACTTGATGATGGGGTCAAACCCGAAACCAGTGGTATTTAGACAAAAGTGCTTTTATTCATTCCATTTGAGTGATCATAAATTACCATAAAGTAAACAAGTCATCAATCACACATATTATCTCATATTAGACAATGGAAGTCCAAACAAATCAAATGCAGCATTAACTTGACAAATTTCAAATATCAAAAGCTTGATATTTTCAAATGAAACACTCAGTATATTATTCTTCCATTTCACAGAACTACTTTACTCCTACAATTTTTGTTATTATGACTTAGCTCCTAAAATTGACGGATTTTGTGAAATTTGCAATTTCATTTTATTTCGTCTAAAACGCGTGATTATCAATATTTACTTAATTCGAGAAATGTAACTTTCAGTCCATATCAACATTTCAACTCACTCCGGATATTGTATATCTCAAATCAGTCTACATAAATTGTATCCATAAATTATTTTTGATGGCATTTGTAGTAGTCTGTTTTTCCGAAGATTTCATTACTTTCAGCAATAACTTGACAACGCCATAAAATTTTCGAAAAAAGGAAAAACCTCCTTATGTTAAACGTTTCGTTCAGTTCAACGGTGAAAAAATTCACTGGGTGGTCCATTTATTAAAATGATGATTTATATTGCTCCGCTTCAAAGGAACACTCTGTATATTAAAAAAAGTCAAAATGAGCAACGAAGTGAATCATATAACTTTCATCTGAAACATTTTATCATACTCCTCATTATATGCGAAATACTGTACTACCTCACACTGATGGGCCACCCTGTATGTTATCATGGTTTCAACCACAATTATCTATAACATCATGTTTGGTTTCAGTATTCATGTGTTGATGAAAAAAATGTCTTCATCTACTGAAGACGCCACTTCTCCATCTCCTGAAAACGCCAGCTTGGTTGACGAAACGAGCGTCGAGAAAAGTATTGCCTTTCTGGTGACTGGAAAATGTACTTGTTTCGGTTCTTGTGAGTATGTCTGGCCAGCATCAGTGCTACATCCGACTTCCTTTATATTCTGCCCAAATTTTGGTTCAGTCTTGGATCTGGTATCACACCCAGATATTTAACCTCCCCTGTGCGAAAGTGAATTGCTGGAGATCAAACTCTTTTGGAAAAACGTGCTCAAGAAATTTATTTCATATAAATGCAATTCTCTAAATGGAAGAGTTTTCAAACAGTGAAGTTTAAGGTGTACTACCACAGTTCGTCGCTTATTTCTGATATGTACCGCGAAGTGTTTTGAACACCTCCCGTGAAAGTACCTATAAAAGAGGGACACATTTTCAAATTTTCTTCGATGTTTCAGACTATCAAAGTTGCGAGTGATATTCGTGACTCCAATCAGTCGGATAGCTCATTTACCGAGCGGATATAAATTTAAATTACAGTTATCCGCTAGGACTATACACATCTGTCTTTCAGGCGGAAGTGTATGCTATGTTGCAGTGTGCAAGGCTTATTAAATTGAGACCTCAAAGAAATGAGCGGATCAATATTTTAACAGACAGCA
>WOGO01004237.1:0-13461 GCA_015342085.1 Leptinotarsa defecta | reverse complement strand
TCATTTGGGAAAACATGGCAGTTCAACGGGGTGCTATCATTTTGACGTGCGATTCTTTAGTGTGTAGAGGGTGTCTCAAATATGTTATTTAAGAAAACATTACATTTTGGCTCAAAATCCAATGCTTTTTTATGGAGCTTAAGTTTAGTCATTTTCAGACCTCGTAGCGAAACCTTGTGGGATACCCAACTCGAGGTAGATGTGACGTGTGTGATAGTTATACGATGCAATATATATGTTTATATGAGGAAGAAGTGTATATAATGTCAGCGTGGAGTAGAGAAAAAACAAACATTGCAGTCGAAAGGGCACTAAACCACATTTTCGTTATTAATAATAGTCGGATCATCACGCATAGTACGTCAAATGAAAGGATAAGAAATGGAGAATTCATCGACAGAGAAAAAACGAAGATTGCGGTCAGAAGGGCACTAAGCCACATTTTCGTTAACCAAGTTAGCATCATCAGGAAGAGTCAACCAGATAAAGGTGAACATAATAGAAAAATTCATATAGGGTGTCGTTTGAGAAGGAAATATGGTTTCGAGGTAACGAGAATCTAGGAGGATATAATGCGATAAAATGTTCAGTTTTGTCTCGAAAAACGCATTGAAAATTTTGCAAAATTTCGATGCGTTGAAATAGCCAGTTTTGTCATTTTAATGGCATCGAAAAAATGCATTTTCAAAACACTCATTTTTTCTAAAAGCCCATATGATTTGCATTGTATCGCGCCACGTAAAATGAGGTAGAAATAACATGAGAATCGCTTCGAAAAAAACGTTATTTTTGCTACACATTTTCCAAACAAATAACGCATGACAGAAATATTGAAAATCGTTAATGGTATAAACTAGAACCAATTTTTCGGTTCCAATCAATTTTTGTCTGAAAATACAGACTATCAGCCAATAATATTCATCTCAAAATTACTATGAAAATTTAGTATTCGAAATATCGAAATCATTTCCTTCAAAGCATTATATAGGATTCTTCGCTAATCAAATATTTTCAAAAAATAGGAATATCGTCTAACAGAAAGGCAGTAAACTATTTGTAATAGGAAACAGAACCCCTGAAGTTCTTTAGACGTGTTAGTAAGAGAAAAGGCTCTTATGATATAGAACAAGAAATTTATGTCAAGTTGTGTGAAGAAGGTATATGACAACGGTGCATATGTTTCAGAGCACTTCATGTCATGTTTTATGAAACAGAGCGTCTTAGATTAAGGAAATTTTTTATTGATAATTTTAACAGAAGAAACGTATACAAGGCGTATCAAAATACTTTTGTGATAATACCTGCATAATACGCATACCAATACCAATGCATAATACGCGTAAACATTATGATATAGAACAAGGAATTCATGTCAAGTTCATTATGTGAAGAAGGTATATGACAACTGTTGAAGTTGACTGAGTATAAGAAATTCTGTACATTCCTCCAAGATGACAATTTGCAAAGTCCGTTTCCACATCACCCAGGAGGTAGGACTGCGCATGCGTTATCCTTTTTTTATTGTGGAAGTTTCCCCAGTAGGCATATCATAACCACAAAAAAAGTGTCTTTGAAGTTACTGCTTGTGCACTAATACTTAAATTTTGTCATCGTAGGGGGAGTGTTCAGAAATACCTAATATCGAATTTACATCATGGCCAATGAGATTGAAAAAAGTTTTACATGCAGGCGTTTCCAGCATTTGAGAAGTAATAATTTTTTAAGAGATTTATCATTGCGGGAGTGAGCAGAAATAGTCAATATCAAATCATACATTTTATTTTAATGAATTTACAAAGTTATGATATATCCATTTCTTCGGCTATGCAATAATGCCCCCATGGTAAAGTTTCATCAGAATCGGGTATTAGATATCTTTTATCATCTTCAGGGGAAAGGGCGATCTTCTCCTGGACGATGGAGTGCACTTGATATTTATCAGAGCGAATTAGTCTCTGAGTGACACTCATACATTTCCAATTGTTGAGACATTCTTCATAATCATCAAATGTGATTGTGGTTTTCACAACCGATGTTTTAACTCCCTTCGCTTTCTTGGTGCTCCCCAAATTCTTCAATTCCATCGCAATTTCATCTTCATCATATCCCTCATTCAGCAATTTTTTTCTTTCCTTCTCATAATCACCCTCAGTTGTTAGTACCTTTGTTGCATATAATTTAGAACGAAGTCCAACATAGTCCGTCATCGGTACGCCATTGTTCTCGTCCTTCATCATACCCAGCACTTTTTTATTCACCAAAGGAACGTTGAACTGATTGTTGGATGGATAATCCGAAGTATCGAAGCGTTGATGACAGTCTCGCTTCATTATCTCGTAGGGGTCTTGTCGCAGCTCGTATATGAGAGAATCGGTGTCGGTATACATAACGGTACAGCCGTCTCCGAAACGCTCCATCATATATCCATAGTGGAAGTCATAGATGGTTGTCTTTGCCAAATCCAAAATAGCTTGTCCTACATATATAGGCTTGTTTAGGAAAATTTGCAGCTTATTAAGCTCAACAGCCACCAAGTTTTCATTGAATATGGTGCAAGATTTGAACTCAGGCTTAGCAATGTAGGCTCCTGCTCCATATCTACCACTCCATTCGGTGAGAAGTCTGATGTTAACCCTTTTCCGAACGTTCTCCATAGTTTTACCGAAGACTGCATTGTTCATTAACTTGTATAAATTTTTTTCAAACTCGTTTGATGCCTTTGCGCGTAACTCTGTATTTAAATCGATATAGGACTTCAGCCATGGACTTTGTTTAAATTTCAACACTCGATGGATTTTCTTCAATATCAATCCATGTGCTAAAGCCTGCTTCAATGCTCTGTAATGTATGATATATTTCTCCTTCGGTTGTAAAGTAGCCATCAACTTTGAAAGCTGTTTAGCTTTTACTGGAGGTTTTCTCGTCTTAGGACATATATGTTCCGGGCAAAATGGTAGATCTTTATGTTTGTCATGCAAATGCTGGGGATATTCCAAGTCCACTTCCAAAATGTATCCTTTATCGGCATCATCAGGAATTTGAGTGATATCTATGTTGGAATCTGTCCACTCAAAGCCTCCATATGGAAGATATTGGCTCATTGCCCACCCATACTGATTGTTGACATCATAGTACATCATGAATGTTGTTGGTTTGGAAGGATCGTAATTGTTGATGTACTTGTTATTTGCATGCGATCTCCTTTTTGAGCAAACTTGGCTGAGCCCCCCTCGTATTCCACGCTCAACAAAGAGGAACATATCAACATCGGTGAGAAGTTCCAACTCAATCCCTGTATACTTCAGCATAGCATCCCACGTGTAGCCGGGTAACGTGAAATAATGTGCAGGATCGAGTTTATGTGAGTTGATGATGCAGGTTCTGAACATTTCGAAGACATCAGCTAGCAGGAGAATATCAGTCTTCATATATAAGTCCACATAATCACCTAGATTCTGACAGTTGAAGGTGGTCCATACATCCTGAGCTCGTTGATAAAAACGTCGGGGGCAGAACTTATTTTCCAGTTTATTATAAAACTTATCCTGAGATGGTAAAGATGGTTCATCGAATCGACTAAACGAATCTATATAATCATATGGCATAACTCCTTTCTTCGTTAAAAGTTTGAAGTGTACCATAGGCACATCGGCAAACTGTGACTTTAGATTGGGAAAATCTGGAAGATACGATGCTAGTTTATCTAATGAAGAAGCCATGAAACGGAACGAGTCGATGAATCTGAATTGAATTGGTGTATCGTCAACGTGTTTTGTGAAGGAAATATACTTTTCTTTGGTTATCGGGAGTAGATCAACCTTTCCAGCCATTCTTGTAGCGATGTCTCCAACGATGAAGTGTGCGTCATATCCACTCAAGTTATGAAAAACAACAGGAACAGTATGAGAGTCCTTATAGTTTATATTACACCCTTCATGCGCGGGGCCACGATAATTATCACATGGTATGAGATGGTTATGATCGCGTATTTTCTTATCTTCGGGAGTGAAGGGTTCTTCGCAGATGTGGCAGTGTGTAGCTCTTCGAAACTCAACTTCTTGCTCTACAGTCATATCGATGTCGAATGGACACCAAAACACTGTAGTCATATCTTCAGCTAGTTGACTCATCTCATCAGCGAACCATTGCATACAATCCTTTCCACGATATGCCCTATAGAAGGATAGAGTGTCATCGTATGAGCACTTCAAGTAGTAACCCACAGCTGCCGGAATATGATGTTGAAGTTTTTTAGGATCATCAGTAGGCTTCAGAATGGATTCCAAGTCGGCGTATACGACGAATGGAGCCCTTTCTTTGTTTTTGAAATTTTTAAATTTCAAAATATCTTTTCCAGGCTCTGGCATCTTTATAGCTGCTTCATTCATTTTCACACAATCCTCAGTATGTTTCTGTAATTTCTCTTGGGATCGAAAGTAATGTAGGCAGCGATCACAAAAGGACTTTTGACCATTTTCCTTACTCAACTGTTTCGATAAGAGCCTTGATAAGTTCTTTATCCATACGTAGTGATAGCGGACTGCAGTTTCAGATTCATCATAATTGTCTTGAATCAGCAGTAAGTTTACATGTCTATCTTTCTTTGCCATTGTGAGATATGTAGGTAGGATAATGAACGTTTTACATTTTTTTTGAAGGATGTAAACATTGATGGAAACGTTATTCTGCTTCTCAAAGTTGGGAATCTGCTTCAAAGTTATAGGGAACTGCTAGAGAAAGTTTTCTCTAATTGTACTTTCATAAAATAAATACATTTTTAAAGAGATAACTTTCCGTTCCGAGTATTTAACTGGCGCAGCCGGTAGAATTTGTGCAGTGCGTTGAAAGAACTTTTTCGCGACTTGAAGTGTCTACATCTTAAGCAAGACTATAAGAAACGACTCTACTTCTTGAGGCTGCAAGGAATCATCGGAGAAGGAACTGGAGACTACGTGATTTTGGACCAATAAAATAACTGTAAGTGCTAAATTTCCTTTTCGCCTTTGCTGAATCCTCTGCACAATGATTCCGGTGAAGATAATTCAAGGTAGTTCATTGCGAACAAAAACAGTGTTTATTCTAGACGAGTGATTAAAAAAAAAACAAAATGATTTTGTGAATTTTTGCTAGCAGTTTGAAAAAAATCTAAGCTAAAGTCGATACTAGATAATTATTGATTGAATATTGATTCATGAACTCACTTGACGGGGAACCTCCCCACCAACGATTTTCTCAATACCAGGAAGACCCCAGAACCAACTTCAGAACTGAATACGATTCAAATCAATTCCAAAACCAATCACGATTTTTCCAACACAATCAAAAGCCAAATTTCATTTCAGAAGAATTACTTTCAAATGAATATGAAAACCCGATTGATTTCTATGATCAACCTGCCAACCTATATCAATATTAGGAACACCCCAATCCGAATAAAATCCCTAATCCAAATCAATATTTTGAAAACGAATTCGACCAACAACAATCTTGTATTTCAAACACTTCAGACCCTGAAGAAATCGCAAATTTTCAGGCAACAAGCTGACAAGGCCAATTGACTTAGCCGAAATCAATCTATCATGTAAATACCTCACCATATGTAGAAATAAAAAACCCAAAATTAAAATTACTTATCGATACGGAAAGCTCTCGATCAATAATCAAACCTTCTATAATTGAAAAATTGTTTCCAGACAATACCATTCCAATACCATAATAAAAACGGCAACTGATCGAAAGGTCACAAATATTGACTATTGCAAAAAAACGGATATTCCCTGATTGATATTCAAAACACCACCAATAAGACGATTCCTGTGAAATTACTCAAACCCCTACCTGTATCCCAATTTGAATCCTCAAAGACTTGCAAAATAAAATTTGTATCGTCTACATGGATGAAATCATAATATTCAGCAACGGACTTCAAGAGCACTTCCAAAACCTCAAATCAATTTTCTCCAAATTGCGCGAAGGTTGATTAAAAATTCAGATAGATAAATCGGAATTCCTTCGAAAGGAAGTCGGGACATGTGATCACACCTGAAGGAATCAAACCTTATCCCCTAAAAATGTTGACTATCAGTTTCAAAGAATCAAAAAGATATTAAATTTCATTAGTGTGGACTTCCATTGTCTAATATGATATAAATTGATTTGAAATCCCAGAAAAAATCTATAAGCAATTAAAAAGATTAGCTGAATTATATCAAGCAAAAAACAGATATTACAATGAAATAACATACAAGCGATAAACAAAAATGAAAAAAATTGAACTATCAACACGAGATGAAAAATAAAAAATTATTAACAAGAAATGGAAGTTCAGAAAAATTAAAAGATTCCAAACCAAGTTACTTCACGACATTTCGATTGTTAGTATCCACAATCACCTTTGGGTGATAACTGGACTTATTTCTCCGAGATCTGACTATGTATAGGTCATTCGAGTGATTTCATCTATCCCCTCATCCCTCTCTCCCCTTCATCGGTTTTAGCGGGAGCTGAGAGTTGATCGTGTTTCGCTTGATTAGAGTATTCCATGTGTTACTAAACTCTACGCTAGCTTGGCTAAATGTGTTGTTGCACCACATATATGCAGCTTCTTTGAATTTTCTCCTAAACCAGTGTTTCTCCTTGCGGATGATTTCAACTTGAGACCACTTGATGTTATGTTGAGGAGTCCAAACATGCTCTGCTATTCCGGATTTGCTGGTTTCTCCTTGTTGTGTGTTTCCTGTGCTCGGCAATGTGAAATTTCAATGGCCTCTCTGTTTCACCGATGTATGATTCTCCGCACTCGCAGGGTATCTGGTAAATGCAATTCTTGGAATCGCAGTCTGCGTTTGGTGGCCTGGTTTTCGTGAGGCTGCTACGGATAGTGTTCCCAGATCTGAAGCAGGTTCTGATGTTATACTTGGATCCAACCCTTCTTATCCTTTCCGAAAATCCTCTGATATAGGGAAATACAAGTACTGGTTGTGGCGGCTACTCTTCCTTGTGGAGCTCTTGCTGTCTTCTAGCTAAGCCTGTTCCACCATCACTTTGGAGTAACCATTCCGTTGAAGGTCATTTCTGATGATGCCTAGGAAAGGAAAGAATAAGAAGGATTGGGTTCAAGTACTATATCAGAACCTGCTTCACATCTGGGAACATTAGCCTCATGAAAACCAGGCCACTGAAAGTTAGCAATGTTGTGCACAAAAAACACACACAGCGAGGAGAAACCAGCTAATTCGTAATAGCAGAGCATGTTTGGACTCCTCAACGTAACATCAAGTGGTCTCAAGTTGAAATCATCCACAAAGAGGAACATTGGTTTAGGAGAAAATTCAAACAAGCCGCTTATATGTTGTCCAACACCGCATTTAGCCAAGCTAGCGCAGAGATACGTGACACATGGAAATATCTAATCAAGCGAAACACGACCAACTCCTGCCAAATGGTCAGCTTCCGCTAAATAGGGTTAGCTTCGCATTAGTTTCTAGTAATTTAGCCAAGCTAGCGCAGAGATACGTGACACATGGAAATATCTAATCAAGCGGAACACAACCAACTCCTGCCAAATGGTCAGCTTCCGCTAAAACCGATGTAGCAGAGTGAGGGAAGAAGGGATAGGTGAAATCACTCAAATTACTTATAAATGTCAGATCTCGAAGGAATGACTCCAGTTATCACCCGAAGACGATATTGGATACTAACAATCGAAACGTCGTGAAGTAACTTGGTTTGAAATCTTTCAATTTCCTCCTAATTCTCATTTCTTGTTAATAATATTTTAATTGTCATCTTGTGTTAATAGTTTTTTGATTTTTTGATTGTTGCTTGTTATTTCATTTCAATTTCAGTTTTTCACTCAATATAATTGTTAGTTTTCAGCTAATATTTTAAATTTCTCAGAGATTTTTTTAGGGATTTCAAATCAATTCATATCATATTAGACAATGGAAGTCCGAACTAATGAAATGCATCACGAAACATTGTCAACCACCTTCAAACAAAGATATCGAATAATTTTTGAAACTGTTAGGTTACTATCGAAAATTCATTAATAACTTTGCCAGACTCAGGAAATCTATTACCAAATGTCTTGAGAAAAATGAAAGGTAGGGTATACAAAATACTTCATTAATTGCTTCAATACATGCAGTCAATACTCATGTCTGAACCTGTTCTAGCATATCCTGACTTCGAAAAACCATTCGAATTGACTACACACGCCTCAAATTTCGCAATAGACGCAATATTATCCCAACATGACCACCCAATATGTTACGCCTCCCGGACATTGAACCCAGCAGAAGTCAGTTATACGACAAGCGTGAAAGAACTTCTTGCCAACGTCTGAAGCTGTAAATACTTCCGACTCTTATTATAAAAACCAGGTAATCATCAGACTTGGGGATATAGAAAAACTCAATTGTAGAATCGAAAAAGATTTGAAACATTTTCGGTCATGTATCACATCACAAAATAAAAACATCGGACATAATATCCTCAAATTACTCAGAGATTACATCGATCCAAAGCAAACGTATGTAATACGATACGATATATCTTTTCAAAAATTCCAACGTTTTCAAAATGTCCAACATTCCTCACTGATGTGAAAACATCAAATGACCAAGAAGATAAACTTCAACTTTACCACACAAAAAAACGTTTCACAGAGGTATCAATGAAGTAAAATAATCCCTGAGTTCACGTTTTTATTGGCCGACAATAATTGATGATATCCAAAATTTTGTCAATCGAACTCAATCTCACTCCTACCACTCCACACCGTGTTAGGAATCACACGTTGATAGGTAAGATCTTGTTAGTCCTTAGCTCGCACACTTTTCTCAACTTCTGAGAGTTGTCGTTCGTATGAGCGCGACAGTTGATTAACGGGGATAAAATAACTCAATTCAAAGTGTCACAAGATTTACCCCGTTCGAAGTAGTAAAAGGTCACATCATTAATACGAATCCAATCGATCTCGGTGAGCTTATCATCATTTCGGACTACGTTCAAGCCCATAAAAACACTACTCAAAAATTGAATAAAAATAGAGATGAAACCCCCCGATTTTTCTAATCAACAAATAGCATACATAAGAACCAAAGCACGACAAAAAAAACAATCATAATTCAGAAAAACTAAAATACTCAAGAAAACAAGTATTAAACTAGAAACCAACAAAGGAACCTATAACAAAAATATTGCCCAAAAGGTCACTACTAACAGAAAACCTTTCAGGGAACTGAGGAAAATGAGATTACCAACCTTGTACCTGGTACCTCACGTACTCCAAATACTATGTGATGAAGACATTCAAATCAAAACCATTCATTATCCCATTCTTTCCATAAACTTAGGTAACGCCAAAGTCATTTATAATAAGCACACATTTCTTTACTACATCGATTTGAGTCCAATTATCAATCAACTAAATAACTCACAAATATATTTCAATATAATCAAAAATAATTTCAGTAAGGAAAATGTAACAAACCCAATTTCCCATCATGATCTATCTGAAAATATGCTTCAAAGAACTGCAGACGAAACTGGACAGCCTTCAATCACATATTCTTGTTAAACGAGGTATGATCAATGGAATTGGCAGAATCAATGAATGCCTTTTCGAAACACTTGACGTGGGTGCTTTGTTCACTCACTCGAATTGACCGCCGTGTTGGTCGGTGGTTCATGCCCCTGTCTGAACGGTCGATTTTCACTTGCTATCGTCCAACCCGTGTTAGGAATCACACGTTAAAAGGTAATACCTCGTCAATCCTTAGCTCGCACAAGTTTCGACTTCGGAGGGTTATCGTTCGAAACAAAATAGCCCCCTGAAGAGATTCCAGCTGATTGGCCGTTAATGAAGTAGTCAAAGAATCTTTTCAATTTAATACCCTCGACAACCTTCCCATGTGAGGGGTTTTGCACGTCAGCTACATCTGACGATGTCCTAGATTCAGCCGTGCAGGGCTTTTTCGCCTCTGGTTTTGGTGAATCATCATTTGAGTGCAAACGTTTGCAAACCTGCTCATGGGGGGTTTATTCCTCCACCTGGAACAGAGTCTGCGTACACTGTTCAATAATTTGATGCAAGACGGTTTCGTAAGATACTCCGCTCTTAATGAAACGACTGTCGTTTCCTGGCTGCAGCACCACCAAACCTTTTTTTAGGTGTAGTTATTGGATCAGGAGTTGGAGAGTTGAGAAGCTCATGCTCCTAATTTGAAGTTACAGCGAGGTCAGTTGGAGTCGTATGCTCGACATCCATCTCATCTCTAGACTCGGCGACAGAAATTCACTCTGTCCATAGAAGTCCCATGCGTAGCTAGAAAAAAAGTCAATCGCGGCAGAGCTCCGCATTACCGTTACAAGGCGATGCTACGATGCTAGAGGGTGCTGCTGATAGGCTCAGTATCATTCATCCTCTCGGCACGGATACTCGTACCATAGGATCAAGTCATCTGTTAAATATTCGAAATTCACCTACCCGGTGACTGAATACGTCGAAATATCCTTGAGGAACATAGCAGGTGTCAAAGGAACAAGATCTTTGCTATCTTCGGACATATAAGTGAGGGGTCTTGAATTTAGTACTGATTCACAATCGCAAAGTATCGTGAATAACTCCTCATATGTCAGACTGGCTTTTCCCAAAACTTTTCTCAGTAGATCCTTCATAATTCAGATTAATCTCTCCCACCAACCACCCCACCAGGCAGCTGTTGGAGGATTAAATTTCCACGCTATCCTCTCGGTGGTACTGTAAGCGGTTATCATTTTCCAATTCAATTGTGAAAAGGCATTTTTAGCACCAACAAAATTTGTGCCATTGTCGCTGTATACAGGTGATGGTCTTCCTCTTCTGGCCACAAATCTTCTGAATGATTGTAAGAAAACATCTGTAGACAGTGATGAGAGAAGTTCTAAATGGCACATGGCCCATGTATATGGGCCATTTTTCCAAGCCTTCTCTACAGTTCGAATGTAAAGTGGACCGGCTAAATCTTCACTGATGACTTACGTCCTAAGTTGAATCTGCGACATTTCGGACACTTTGAAATGACAGATTTCATTGATTTTGTCCCTTTGATTATCCAAAATCTCTCGAGCAGAAGACTCAAAAATCCCTGAACTACGACATGCAATGATTTCAAGTGAGTTTCTTGATTAGCTTACTCACAACAGGATGCTTAGAATGTAGAATGATAGGAAAACGGAAACTAGTAAAATCAGTTTTTTCAGAAAACTTGGTTTTAATCCTCAAAATACCATCACCATCAGTTAAAGAACAGAAACTCTTCAACTGAGAATCGTCAAGTCCATTGAAAGCTTCATATTGCACAAATCGCATTGTACATTTTTCAGCAGACTGCACTTCTTCCAAGGACAATTCCTCATCAGAGTTCTTCTGATTTTTGAAACGGCAACTGACAATGAATCTTCAAATCCAACCAAGTACTCGGATGATTTTACTGTATTTCGAAATCCTCTCATGATACCAGGAGAAATCAATTGACGTTGAAATATTATTCAAACTCACACCTCTACTTTTCTCTTATTGAATCGTCTCCTCATCTCGAGTGTAGAGCCGATTTTGCCAGTACTTCGGAGATTTTCTCAACCATTCAGGTCCCTCCCACCATTTCGATTGAATCAGTTGTCCTGGAGAACAGCCATGAGATGGAAGATCGGCGGGATTGAGATCTCCTGGAACGTGAAGCCAGGCTTTTGGATTAGTTAAGCTTCGAATTTCCTTCACTCGATTCCAGACGAACGGTTTTCAATTCTTTTCATCTTTGAACCAAGCTAACACAGTAGTCGAATCAGACCAATAATGAACCAAGATACTGGAATCGATGCTGTCGGTAACAGTTCTAGATAATCTTGCTCCCATGGTAGCTTCAAGTAATTCCAATCTGGGAATGGTCATTCGTTTAACAGGAGACACTCTACTTTTGGCTTGTACAAGTTGTACATTCACGCCAGTGCATGTTTCAGATCTCATAAATATGGCTGTAGCATAGGCAGCTTGACTTACATCACAGAAAACATGCAAACTACAGTGATTCTTTCCTTCGATGGAATCAAATAACCATCTGGGTACTTTTAGGTCGAAAAGAATTGGAATTTATTTAAACCATTTCAGAAAACCTTCTTTGTACCTTCTTTGTACCTCAGTATCCCATCCTGTTTTCAATTCCCATGTCTTCTGCAATAATATCTTGGGATGAAGAGAAACTGGACATGAAAATCCAATGGAATCGAATATTTGGTGAGCTATCAACAAAATAACACTTTTTGTTATCATTTCAGTATGAATATCTCGAAACCATTCTGATGTTCCAAGATATTCCAAGAAAGTCCCAAAACCGAAGAAAAACTGCTGTCATCAGCTGAAGAACCATCGAAGGCAGAATGCTTCCACCCTCTCAGATCAAACTTGGCATCAGCAAAGAGCCTTGTCGAAACTTCAATGAAATTCTTAATTTCTTCTCTAGTGTCTAAGCTGACAACGCAATTATCTACATAAAAACCTTTTAGTAACTGAGTTGTCATGTTACTATTTTCGGAATTTTTTAGGCAACTTTTCAAATAGTATTCGATTACAGCTCCTAGCAGAAACGGGCTACAGGAAACCCCGAATATAACCCTTGTATGTCGATATGTTTTCAGCAATCCTGTATCACCTAGCCAAAGAAAACGAAAAAATCTCTTTCTTTGGGATTCAAGCTTATCTGTAAGAAAGCTTTCTTTATGTCAGCTATGAGTCCAAATCGTGAAATCTCATCAACAGAGACGGTATTAAGTCAATGAGATTAATACCCTTTTCTAGGCATTGGTTTAAGGATGACTGCTTTTTCTGTCGAGAAGAGGCATCAAAAACTGGTCGGATTTTTGTAGTCGCGCTGTTTTCTTTTACCACATGGCGATGTTGTAGATAATGGCCTTCTTCGAGTAAGTCGAACTCGAGTACCTGTTCAATGATACCCTCGGTTTGCCATTCTATGAAAATCTGGGCATATTGATCACGTAAACCATCTGAATCGAGTTTCTTCAGTAAGGATTCTAATCTTCTTCTAGTTGTTTCATAATTACTCGGTAAAGGGGGGTGATCTTCGAGCCAAGACAGACAAACTTCGTATCTGCCATCTTGGTGCCTAACAATGTTTTTTAAGAATCGAGGCATGACAAATTCTCCGATTTCTTTCTGTGTCCTCTTTTCTGAGGGATCAGAAATCCCAAGCACATCCAATGACCATAAATCAGCAATCGATTCGTATTTGGAAAACATGGACATCACTATCAATGATTTCGGAGTTTCTTCATGGTTTTCTTTGAGTTTTCCCATCAGGGTCCAACCTAATAGAGTTTCAATTGCTATCAGACTGCATTCCAATTCATATCGACTACCAGTAAATAATTTTCCAGCTATATCAGCACCAATCAAAATATCGA
>WOGO01004236.1:1473-13462 GCA_015342085.1 Leptinotarsa defecta | reverse complement strand
TATCGAAACCATCAGAATGCATGCAAATAAGGAAGTTGACAAAATGGTTTAGACTTTTGCGGCTGAGGTTTTCAGTGTCACTGTTTTAGTAACGTATTAGGAATCACAGGAATCACGTATTAGGAAAAACAGTGACACTGAATAAGAAAGTTGTCATAGTATCATAGTATTTTACAATTTGGGACAAATTGTATGCAATCTCGATAATATTGATACAGAAGCCGGGCAAAATCAACAATAATTCACCTGGCAATGTGTTTATTTGATGTATTCTTCAAGTTAAACTATTTCATCAATTTAAACCTAATTTTGAATCTGTTGCAGATGTACTATATCAAACCATCTATCATTGAATGTTTCACTTTGAAAACTTGGTACTTGATTATGTTAGGAATGAACTTCAGAAAATGAAATGATAGCATTAAACTAATCACAATTTCTCCCGGTGTGAATCACACCTTCACCCGCAGCGTTCATGACCCATGAAATAACATAGACTTTTCACCACAGCCTAAAATTAAGCCATCATCTAACTATTCTATTTTTTATCAAGCCCGATCTTTGACCCACTAATAGGTGGATATTGCGCGAGTACCGAAAACACATGTTATTCCGTTTTATTATATGATGTTTCACACGATCAATGAGCGATACAGATCTCGAATCACGAACGAATTCCAAATATTCATGTGTAAATTGCTCTGCGGTATAATTTCGAAGGATTCGTGACAATTGAGAGATCCCAATTCGTCAAAATCAAAGATGTGGCTTCATGGATAATTCTTACTTCCTAGTATCCAAATTTCAATAATTACGAGGTGTTAGAGGTGAGAATCTAGCAACGTTCAGAGGAACTTAGACTCCTCTGGCTAATTGTTATACGGGGTTCAAATAAAGTCCTCTGCCCAGAGAATGAAAATGCTTTTATTGCCAAGCTATTTTTCAAAGTTGTTCATCCCGATGAGTAAATAAATCCGTCTGAATCCTGTATCATTTTTGACTTCATTCATTCAGAGGGAGAATCCTTTTTCCCCTCTGAGATACACAGC
Source organism: Leptinotarsa defecta (assembly GCA_015342085.1). Classification (NCBI taxonomy): domain Eukaryota; kingdom Metazoa; phylum Arthropoda; class Insecta; order Coleoptera; family Chrysomelidae; genus Leptinotarsa; species Leptinotarsa defecta. The sequence continues at coordinate 12,413 of WOGO01004236.1, read as the reverse complement.
GTTGAATGTAAAAAATGCAAAGTTTCACAAAAATCCCTAAATCGATTTAGTTGAAATTTTGCACAATAACTTGAATAATAAGGAGTTTATTTGACTTGATTAGTGGTATTTGGAACCTCTTGCGTAAAATAAGTCAATTGGAAAAAAATGCATTTAGGCAACTTGATATCATCATGATATGCTGAGTTGGCTTATTTAGCCCCAACCGTAGTGAAATGTTTAGGTCCAGTGATGTCCTAGTGGGCCGTAAAGCCAATATCATTGGGAAAAAAGTACGCTAATGTAGTATTTCAGTTTCTTAGATTAAGCAACTGGAAATACAACTCATTGATCTCTCATGTTTTCTTCATATCTAGATAGATCGTCATATCTTGACGAAATAAAAACAGTTTATACTTCAAAATATGTGAGTGAAATGCCCAGCTCCTGACAAAATACATAACTGCAATCTATTTATCTTATATGTTCAAACCTACTTAGAGTGGATATCTATTCCTTATGACATTGCAATTGTCATTTATTCGATTCCTCGAGTCATTTAGTGCAGAAGTTTCATGAATAACAGCCTTCAGATGACCCCATGAATAAAAGTATGGTGAATTCGTATCAGGAATGCGAGCTGACCATGTACGTCTAATCCAGCAATGTGATGCTAACGAGCAAGACCCCTAAAATGAGATGGACCTCCGTCATGTATGAACCAGATGTGGGCTCTTACCTCACCAACAAAATGGGTAATGGCTCTCGCAGAGTCCATGTAGAATTCAGCTGTAAATCTTGGTAGTGAATTAGGTAGTCACCTACAGTTCCCACCCAAATGTTCAACGGAAATTATTGCTGAGAATTATTTTCTCTGATAACCTGGGTCGAATTTAAGCACAAGCTCAACGAATTTGGTCATTGAAACTATCAAAGAAGAACAAAATCAGTCCTCTTTTTTGGATGACTAAATCGTGCTCGGGAGGAACTCTAATCAACTTGATTTGAAATCCAAAAGATGTACTTTCAAAGCATCATCCTTTCCATCTTTATATATTTCATATCATATATTATATAAGAAAGTAGTTGATGGACCTGATGCAATTGTACCCAACTATCAAGTTAGAAAAGAACGTATTATTGAGTTATTAGCTTCGACAGTCGCAGTTTGGTCTGAACGGTAGGTTGAAGATTGGGAAAAAACGATTCTTCTTCATACTTATCGATATTCGTTATATCAAGTCCATCCTGACCTCCTCTAGTCATAACAGACACATACCAGAACATCGAATCCCAAGCTGTTGTTCATGAAAATATATGTATTGTGAGAGAGTGTTCCATGCAACAAAAAGTATGAAAGATCGATTATGGAAGTCCGTATCGAAAATTCGTCCGGCTTTGTCTGTCTCGACAATGACATTCCAGTACGGCGCAATTCGTCTGGTTCAGTGCGTTGTAATTGCGCGATTGGAGATGGTTATTGTGAAGGGTCATGGGTCGTGCGAACTGTCCCGTGCCGTGATTTGTCGCGGTGCGATAGGGCCTTGGAACCTGCATGCGACTACCCGATACCCGACAGACATAACCTCACCTACACTCGCTGGTGATGAATGGTAATTGAGATCTGATGGAACTATCCTTCTAGGATTCGATTCTCAGTTTGAGAAAATAATGGTCATTATTTTTCCAAATTATGATTATTTTCCACTTTTCAGTTCATTACTATATGATGTTTGACGGTGCTTGACGCAAAAGCGATTAGAGACGTTTTTCCTATTAATGGGTTAGATAATCAAAATTATAGAGCTTTACCATATTTTGGACAAACAGCAGAAAAAGTGGCTTCATTTTTAAGGAAACGTGATATCAAAATTGCATATAAAACGAGTAATACGTAATCCAAATTCGAGAAATCAGGAGTATATAAATTAAAGTATGGAACGTGTGCTAAGGTATATATTGGTCAAACTGGCAGTACAATTAGGAATCGAATCTAGGATCATCATATGAGCTATGTGAATAGGAAAACGAGTTCAACATATTCAAATCATCTTTTAGAAGAAAATTATATCTTTGACGAAGAGTTCAAAATTTCACAAATAGAAAATAAAGGTTTGAAATTGAATCATTTGAAAGCAATGGAAATTATTAAACCTGAAAATTCAAACATTCTAATGAATGACAAACTGGATTTGAGTATTACTACCATTATTGAACTTGTTTTCTTGAAAAAACCGAGGAAGGATGAAGATGTGAGGATTTTTCGCACTCACGGGGTATCCGATAAATGCAATGCTTGGAATCGCAGTCCGCGTTTGGTGGCCTGGTTTTCGTGAGACTGCTTCTCATCCTTTCCGACAATCTCTTTCTTTCGAGATTCTTACTGTCTTTTAGCTGTGCAGGTAAATGACTGGAAAATGTACATGGAGGAAACAATGAGTGACCACAGGATGATTGAGTTTTGCTTGATGGGGTTACCGAAGATGAGGAGAGCGTTATTTGCGAATGTTAGAGGAGCCAACTGGGCTCAGATCGAACAGATGATGCTCAAGTACCAACCAAGGAGGTTGGACACGAAAGAGGATATTGACAGGGAAGCTCTGCAACTTCAAGAATAATTGAAAAAAGCATACATGGTGGAGCGTAGAGCTGGAAAGCCTACGAAGACATATAAGGAGAATAAGGAGGGAGGCTCAAAACACAAGAGGAGAGGCGGAAAGGAGAAGAAGGATCGATGAGTATAGGAGGCAAAGGAATAGGTATAAGAAAACGATAGGGAGAGCACGAATTATTTGGTTGAGGGTGGAGCGGATCCAGAATGAAAATCTCTGGGTCCGAGCCTATCGACCCCTCAAAGTGATAGAGTGAAGGAGAAGTCGTCTTGAACGAGGATGGCACCTTCACCGAGGGGAAGGAAAGGACCAGTAGGTTCCTACTGGGCAAGTACTTCCCCAAGGACGATCCTCTGAGAGACACCCCAACTAGGCGTGGTGGAGGGAGAGGGAGGAGGAAGAATGGGGAGAAGATCGGCCTGGATTTTCTATTGGGAAGCTGCGAGCGGTGGCACGAGTGGATGGGGTCCCCAATGAAATTATTCGTAAGGCGGTGGAATGGAAGGACGAATGTATGGTGGAACTATTCAGCGCCTGCCTGGAAAGAGGGCATTTTCCCGGAGGATAGAAGCGAAGAAAGGTCATATGGATACCGAAGAAGGACGGAAATCCCAGACCAGTCAGTCTGCTGACAGGTATGGGACGGATATTAGACAGAATTCCTAACGGTAAGGATGCAAATATAGTGTTAAAGAAAATTGAAATTCTCCCCGAATCAATATGGGTTCAGAAGGCTGTAGAGAGAAAAGTGAATCGGATAAAAGAAAACAAGAGAGGAAGGAGTCATTGTCTAGTTGCGGCGTTGGACCTGTCAAACGCCTTTAATACCACTTGGGCATCGGCGATTGAGGTGTGCATGAGGCGAATGGGAATGCTGGAAAGGGTGGGGGGGCATGAATGAGTTCCATAGGGGAGAGAACAGTCACTTATGGGGTGGTCTCTGGAATGGTGAACAGAGGCTGTTCGCAAGGCTCGAGTCTGGGACCGACCCTATGGCTGTTAATGATGGAAGCATGGTTGGAAGAATGATAGAGCCGAAAACAAGCGTGAGATACCTCGGAATCATGGTGAACACTGGACTATTGTCCATAGACCCCAACAAGGAGATGAGAAAAAAACTGAGTGAATTGACACGAACATTGGATTGAAGAGAGAATGCGTAAAGAGGATATATGGAAGGGTAGCCAAACCTGCGCCAACGACTGTGCTCAGCGTTATCACCAGAGTGGCGCCACTTCAAGTAGAAGGATTGGCCAGATATCATGAATGGAGTGCAAATGGGAAAAGGAAGATATAAGACAGAGTGAAAGGAGAAGATGGAATATTCCCCTGGCTGCAAGGGCAGCTGCTGGAGGAGATGGAGGACGAAAGAATGATTGAAGTGTATGTGGATTCCGGAGTGAGACTGGGAGATGGAAGAATGGGAATAGGCTGGGCGTATAAAAAGAGAGAGGATGAATGGACCACAGGGAATGAAAGGATCACCGGTCAAAGCAGCGTGAACGAAGCAGAGCTAATAGCGATAGAGCGAATAGCGAGTAGCAATGATTCAGCGGATGATTGAGGAGAGGAGTATGAGGGGAGGATGGGGGAGGGAACACGATGACAACAACATTGGAAACACGAAGGCACATGAAGACGCCACTATGGACATGGACAAGGAGCAGGTCTCGTGGAATGTGAGAAAGTTACACAATAAATGGAGGAGAGGAAACGAATAAAAGAGAGTATCAGGAGAGAATAGCAAAGGGAATGGGAGAGAGGCACGACTGGGCGGCTGTTCTACTGATTTTGCAGAACAGTCGGACATGAATCACTGGATCTATCGCGGAAGGCTGTCCAGCTGCTCACGGGACATGGAAACTTCCCGGGATACCTGGCACGATTTAACCTGGACCCGAAGGTTCCCTGTCCTTGTGACTATGGGGAGCCGGAAACGGCGGATCACGTGATTGATAGATGCATGCCAGGGAATAAGATTGGATAGCAAGAGTGGAAGGAAAGGATGGATGAATAAAATGAAACTGAGGGATACAAATGGAAGAAAGAAAGAATTGTTACGATTCACGAATGAATGGGCAGATAGCGTGGTGAGGGATGAAAGGGAAGGATAGAGGTAAGCTGCCAGCACACAGGGGTTCATGGGTTGAGCTTATCAAATGTAAGGGAAGAGAGAAGCATAAGTACGAATAGAAAGAATGAATTAACATAGTAGTTTCGAATTAATGTGCATCAAATTCAGTGAAACATAACGCAATACAAACGAGTCTCACATTTTTTCATTTCAATTCATGATAATATATAATTTCGGAGATTAATTGAAAATTTGGACAGAGTATTGAATGTCCATGATATTTATAACAAAAAATCAAAGTACTGCTCATCTATTGATCTGACATCGAAAAAAAAACTCGATCAAACTCAAATACAAATTTCCATCTTGGAGGATATCCATTTGGTGAAAACGTTGAACCGAAGAATGGCTGTAAAAATATCCGGAACTTGACGACCAGTGTCTTCGAGCCATTCCACTACTTTATAATTAAATTAAGGAAACTTTCTTAATACAAAATTGATGGGTTAGGTTTACAGACACCTCTCAGTGATTTATTACATTTTTCTAAATTGCACCTATTTAACAAATTGCCTTATAATTACCACCATCCAATATTTTAATAATCGGTTTCAGACTCGCGGACCAAACTGATGCATCTTCAGGGTATTGCATGATACAGGGTGATGTGCAAAAGGAGTTTGTCCATCCTCAACTTTCGAGATCCAAAAAAATGATTTTCTTCCTCTTCGTGTATTCTTGTTGCTTTGAATGTACGTGTGGCATTGCCAACTAATTGAATTGTTCATTCATGTACTTTTTTCTGTTTCATAAAAATCATATACATTTTGGAACGTGATTTGGAAGAGGGAATAAGTAATTGTGACGTCAAAGTCATCAAGGAACAAGTCAAAAAAATTACCTATTCTTCCATAGAACCAAAGAATAATTATTTTTCTGTGAAGGTTTGTTTTGAAACTAACAGTTGTGTACGAAAAATGTATCTTTGATAAAAAAATCAACAACATTCTGGTTCGCCCTGTACTTTTCATCGAAAATCTCTCAGGTGAAAGGTACAATTAATTATGTTATAACATAACATTGTACAAAGATTTAATTGGTCATGATGGCCCTGATGGTAAAGACGTGCACCATCATACAATGTACTGTGTAATTTATTATAAACAATATCTCTAAATAACAACAATGGTATGATCGTTAGAGGAGGATAACCTTACGGGATCGAGTGTTGTACTGTTAGTCATTAGACTCTGGGATTGTCGTGGAGGTTTTAAATCAATTTCGACTTTTGAAAAATGTCGGAAGCTTCAGAGGGTTTGTATCATGAAGAAATATATGCAGAATTTGGAAAAAAATCGAAAACATGTGAAATGAAATCCTCCCGCGGAATCTGTCATTCTGAGTGTGATGATAATGATAATAATAATATTCAATAAACATAATTAAGTATAACAGTGATAATTTGATACATCAGCATCTTAAACTAATAATGTGGATACTAATGTGGACCTGGTGTCTGTTTATATCTCTCACGACCATTAAATAAATAAATAGGTGATTGTTTTACTGCCAAGCAAAACAGTGCATTTTTGTTTTTAATCTCAGCGGTGTTTTTCTCAAAAACGCCGTCACCAGTCATCGGAGGTAGTGAAAATATCTTTCAGTTTACCATCAAGAATATAATCCACGGAGATTGATCATCTTCAGGGTACATCCACTCGATAAGTACGACATAAAACTTGAACAAACAGACTTTTTGAGACCGCTCGAGATAATTGCCACCTCATACCATAAATGTAAATGCGTATAGATCCTCTGACACATAGGAATGCACATAAAATAGCACTCAGAGGTGTGAGATAGTTAGCACCTCGGTCAAAGGGCACTAAAATCAATTTCAATATCCCATATGACTTTCAAGAAGTTTGTGGTAACGTTCGAATGTCGTGGAATAAATTATCGGGAATAGATTTCTCAGAGTTAATGAAATCTTAGGTACCGGTTCGGTTATTATCTTCGCCTGATGATGGGATATTGGTTAATGAAACATACTTGGTACTTTTATTCACAGCAAACTCCTCTATTCATGTGAAGGGGCGATACTATTGCGGATCTTCAACCAGAGCGCACTGTTTCGATCTGCCATAGATCTCATCGATCTTCAACCAGAGCGCACTGTTTCGATCTGCCATAGATCTCATCAGTACACCGAGAAAAAAGTTTATTCCATTTTGAGAAATTTTATTATTATTCAACAAATATCTAGTTCGGATATACCCCAGTTATGTTTATTTGTTACTGGCGAATGACATTTTGGAAGAATTCAAATTGTTGTTGTCGAATACTGTAAATTTTATTCTCAATATCAAAAGATTAGTTCTCGAATATCAAGTGATATTTCTGTCAATATACCAGATAACCTTGTTTGATTTAATACAACATATATTTACTATTAACGAAAATACGTATTTACCAGGACAGTTAAATTAGTTGAATTTTCAAATACCGTGGACAATGTATAAATGCTGGTTTATTATATCTAAGGGGGGCTACTTTGAAGGTGACAATATAGAAATTGATGAATATTTTTTTTAAATTCGCCTTATTTTTTTCAATAGACCTCGTATGATATATCACATAATTTCAATACCAACTTGGTTTTTGGAATTCGCATCGAGCAAAGGTGTTGTTGAAAAAAAATAAGTTTTTCCGTTAATCAGCTGTCGTTTCTGAAACGACAACCCTCAAAAGTCGAAACTTGTGCGAGCTAAGGATTAACGAGGTCTTACCTTTCAACTTGCGATTTCTAGCTACACTGTCTCGCCAGAAGTTGACTGTTTCGTAGCTATTTTTCAGGGTTGTCGACCGCCGTCTGCAGATTTCCATTCCTGACGTTTCACCTCAGTTTCAAACGAAACTCAAGCCATAGACGCATGTAGATCATGGCCACCAAACCGGGTTTAGTGCATATTTCACAATGAAATGTTGTTTAAATATGTTATCATGAATTTTCATCAGTTTATGAAGTAAAACTTCTTTACGCGCGCTTGACTTGGGCAGTAAGCTAGTGAATAAGTGACGAGAGTGTTACAAAATGTGTGATCGAGCGAGGCGAACGGAAGTTGAGAGGCAGGTATTAGTTACTGAAGATGGAAAGAGAGAGAGTTACGTTTCGTATATTACTGAAGGGCACGAGAGAGAGGTGCGAGCACACATTAACGGTCGAGGAGATTTCAATGTTGATTTCGCGTGCAAAGATTGGCAACTGGTGGTAAAGCATACATAAACCCAATAATATATAAATCAAACACACGCCATACAAAACAAACTTAAATTTCCGTCACCAAAAAAAACATCAAACTCATTAAACAAGTCAATAAAGGAAACCATATGAACATCTGGAAAAACCTCAACTTTCAGAAATTCAAAAGTCATAATTCACTTATCGAGGAACAAATACAAATCAAAACACAACAAGACCCAACATTCAATATACTCCACAAAACAATACACATTCCTAAAAATAATGAACCTAGAGAAACACCAACGCAAATGATATTACCTGATGTAACCCAAGTGCAGGCAAATATAAAGAGACATCAAGATGAAAGGAGAGGACAAATACCTGCACTGAGGCGTTCTAACGGTATAAAAGAACAAACAAGAAGATAAAACGTTCAGTTTGAGTAGAGCCAAGAGGATGATAGCGCAGCCAGCTATCGAAAGCGCTCGCATATAATAATATCTCCCTAGATGCCTGGATTTTCACCACCACTTTATCTTGTGTGGATAACGAAGGTCTTTTGAATAGTTATGAAACTGTAGGTCAATGTTTAGTTTACAAAAAAGTATGATTTTTTGGGTTAGTTTCTAACTGAATTATTGATCAGAAAAATAAATAAACTAGATAAAAAATCTTTAAAAAAAGGAATACGCGTGTAAGAAGAACATCCATACATTGTAAATCCGAATCAGTTTAACAATGAAATGAAAAAAACTAGATGAAATTCGCAACAACAAAGACGAATTTCTGCAGGTGTGTTTATTTCTTTTTCTGGTAACAGGCCAATGCGGGTATTTTCTGGACAAAATATGACATTATTCTTTAAAATTATGAAATTTGAATCATGTTTCGTTCGAATCGATAGAGCGAAAGATTCGAAAAATAAAAAATATTAGAAAAAAGTTGAAGTTATAGTAAAGGGTCCAAATTTTGAGCAAGGGTAAAACATTGAAAACTGAGCAACTTTTATCGTAGGCATTTTTCGAAAAAATGTCAAATTTGACAGGTTTAGAGTCGCACATGACCAAAAAAAACAAACTCGCTTTTTGATCAATTCCATGACAATGATTCCACCTTCTTGCAAGCGATTTTTACAAGTCGGACCCACAAGATCAGATCCCACGCAGACTCAACCGAGAATCTTCAAGTACCCAATCGAGAAAACAAATTTTCGAGCTGCATATTCAAAACACTTGAACATGTTATTTCAAAATTACGCTCAACTGTTGATTCAAATGTGATTAGTAGTTGGGAACGCCCACGTCCGAGATGAAGTGTTAGTATGCCAACGGCATATGACAACCTATCTTGCCATCTTGAACAGTAGCGCTGCCTACAATCATGGTCCAGAATCTCTAATGTGCCACTCACTTCATGCACCTCACTGAATTACACTCGAGGTGTTTTGTTATAGTCCGGGGTGGGATACTAGAAAGAGGAAAACACTTCTATCGGATGGAATCGGCCAAAACTTGATGAAAATCCAAGTATTCAAGTTTATTAAACCGCATTAAACCGCAACACGTGTTTCGATATACAATAACTTCCTCAAGAGTGTTCAAGATCAACGTTCAAGTATTTTCTTCTGTTTCGGAAATCCAAGTCCGAGTCCAAAGTTTGAAAATATAACTCGAATTTTCAAAAACTGAGGTGAAGTCACAGGCTATCGACTTTCGCTTGGTAAACTCTGCTCGAACTCATGTCACAGTTTCAGCTGTCAAGCATATTTAGTTTGTTGGTGAGACGCAAAAAAGTTAGAAGAGTTGCGTGTTCGAGGATTTTCTGCTATCGAAAAAAATGGATCACAGAATTTACATTGAATTATCTATGAAAACTAGAATTGAGTACCAAAAAACACTTGGAATATTGACAGTGATATACGATGATTGTGCTCTGAGTCAGAAAAAGTTTACAAGTGGTACAAGAAAACTCATTAAAACGTTTAACGCTTGAAAAATGTGTCGCGGTTTTTGTAAAACCCTTCACAGTAAAAATTATGCAATAAACTGTATTAATGAGTATCAAGTATCGGCCAGTTCTAATCAATTATAAGTAGTACAAGCCTTTCTCAGAAATTGAAGAAGATGTGAATGACGATGCTTGCCCTGGACGCCCCAGCACATCAACATCGGTGTAAATGTTGAGAAAGTGGAGAAAATTGTTATTGAGAATTGTTGAATTACTATTAGAAAAGTTCCCAAAGTTCGTTCCAAAATCGCTTGATTTTGATTGTTCAATGACGTCAACAGTTATCCAGATATACTTAAAAAATCATAACTGGTAACAAATGATGGGTATATGGTTATGACATCGAAAACAAAGTCCGATCGGTTGTTTATGAAATATGCTCCGCTAATCTCGATCATGTTTTCTGTTTTTGCTTCATGTATTCACGATTTTGGAATTTTTACATTGAGGGGTATTGAAATTTATCCCATATAATTTTCCCACCAAGTGCAGACAACCAAGCAATCAATATTAGGTATAATCTTCATTAAGAGCGACACAATCATTCCAGCGCCGCTCCAACATTTCAATACCACTTTTGTAGAACGATTTATTTTTACCTCAAAATAGGCCCAAGTTTCAGCAATAACCTCTTCATTCGAACGAAATTTCTCAACGGTGAGCGTTTCTTTAAGGTCTGCGAATAGCCAGTAGTTGATGGGAGTCAATTCTGGTGAATACGGTGGATGGAGCAGCAATTTGAAGTTCAATTCATGAAGTTTTGCCATTGTTTTGATTGACTTGTGACATGGTGCGTTGTTTTGATGAAACTTTTTTTTCTATGCATGCGATCGTTTCTTTGCAATTTGGACCTTCAAACGCTACAATAACACTTTATTCTTTTCCTTCCCAAGGCAGTTGATGAATAATACACTACGCACGTCCCAAACTATCAAAGCCGTAACATTTCCAGCGAATTGTTGTGCTTTGAGGCGCTTTGGACGAGGTTCATCAGTTGCTCTTCACTGAAATGACGTTAGTTTCG
>WOGO01004235.1:0-13464 GCA_015342085.1 Leptinotarsa defecta | reverse complement strand
ACTAACTTGTACTACTCCGATAAAGTAAATCAGCTTATTGACCACGAAACATCGCTCAATAATGATATAACAAATCTTGTTCAGATTTCGCAGCAACACTGTCTATAGATAATATCGATTTGTATATTGATAGACATTCTGTGGAATTGACTGAAAAAATGAAATGTTTAGTACTTCATATAGACTACAACCTCAGATTTGTTCATCAAGTCAATACTCATATTCAAAAATCGTGCGGTACTATGAAACATCTGTATTCAAACAGACACTATCTTTGTAGGTCTCTCAAAGTTACTCTTTCAGACTTACAGAGATCATGTGACCCCTTCAATCAATCAACTGAATTGGTTAAAAATGCAAAACAGAAGAGAATTGCATTTCGCCTGTTTCACAAACTGATAAAAACATAACAACCCACTTATTTGGTAAATAAACTCCTTCTCAGACATCAGATACACTCACCTTAGATTTAACAATAATTTTGACATTCCGAATCATAACAGCACTATCTATGAACGATCATGATGTAACAATGTGCAATTCATTCAGTGAATCTTTGAAAAATTCTTCACTACCGCTATTCAAAAGTAAACTCAAAACTGAATTGCTCAGCCAACAGTGATCCAAACATAAACATTTGTATTTCATTTTACTATTGTCCTGAAATTGCCATTTATTTATTGTGATGTTTCTTTTTCTTTCAAACGTGGTTGAGTGGAAGAATAGCGCTTTGCTAAACTCCGCCACGTAAAATAAAGAATATTTATTATTATTATCATTATATTAGTGAATACGCTCAAGCTTTCTCATATGTATCAATTCAGAAACTATAAATGTAATTTGAATTAGGAAAATCATGTATAGAAGAAAAGAGAAATGAAACTTTCTGTTTTTATCACTGTAGTAACTAACGTTACTACAGTTTCGGCCTATACGGACATTTTCAAACTAACAATGGTTCATTACATCAGCCCTCATATAAACCACCCCTGTAGGTTCTAATAGAGGTACTTGGCTTGATTGAGTACCTGAATTTACAGTTTACAATGCGGATGTTCCAATTTAAAACCCGGTGGGTAAACTAAATCGACTTGGTCATTCAATAGGTTGCACCCGCAATGTTAAGGTTTGTCAATTTCCAAGGATTCTGAATAATTGAGTTTGTAACCCTTCCTTGTATGGTGCAAAATTTCCGTATCGTTTAGATTTTGAAACTTGTGGTTGCATGCCAAGGAATGGTTTGACAATGGTAGGAAAAAAAGATTTTTCCTAGTCGGAAGGATCTTTCATGTTCTGAATACCGTTTTTGGAAATTTCGGCCACATTGCCTCACATTAACACTATTACACTCAAGCTTCTGAACTCCAGATTTCTCCAACTTGTCCACCTTATCTTTGGCATTGAAAAGGAAATGAGATAACCTGGCATGTGGTCTGAATGCAACTTCCACATTGTTATTTTATCAATTTCCCTAGATAGATTATTAGCAGACAAAAGCAGTGATAAGGCTCTGTACAACATTGAATTGTAGGCAGCGCCATTTATGATTGTCTGGATGGAAAGAATCGTTACAGAATGGTGATGTCTGTATAGCTAGGTTTTCAGAAAACCTAGCTATATAGACATGTTATTCCTTGAATGGTAATGATTTCATTTATTTCGAGGAAAATAATGATGTAAAAGATGGGGTTACTGTGTTTGGTATTTTTTATTATTCATATAGCATACACACCATTTACATAAGACTTCTAATTTTTGTTTATATGGTAAATCCTCATATATTTTTTCGGTACACTCCAACTTGTGTTACTGACTTTTGTTTTCACTTTTCTGTATCATGAATATGTCATATGGTTTTTTTTAATCTAATGCATATTATCCGTATTTATACTCGCCATTGCATCAAACTAATTCACATTTTGTATACTAACATCAAGTCCATGCACAACTACAAGTTTATAAAGTTTTCTCCTGCTTGTTTACAAATTATCTGATTTTCAAAATTGTCAATATTTGTATTCTTAAATTGGTAATGTCATAAACTTCACCTTACGATTTGATCTCCACAAACTTTATTTGAGAAATATATCACGACATGTTTCGCTAAAACATTAGCTTCTTCAACAGTGAGTTGAATACTACAAGTTGCTTCTTATGCTAATATTTATATATCAGAGGTAACTACAATTGAGACTACCTCCATAAAATTACCTGAACCACTACAACTTTTATATACTTGAGGTACATCTTCAGTTATGATTATCTGAAGCCTAATACCTCACTTCAACTTCAATAATAATACTTCCTCGGTTGTTTTGAGAAAACAAGTTCAATAATGTTGATCTATTCAAATCCAGTTGGTCATTCATTGGAATGTTCGGAATTTTAAGTTTAATAATTTCCATTGCTTCCAAATGATTCAGTTTCAAACCTTCATTTTCTATGTGTGAAATTTTGACTCTTCGTTATAGATATGATTTTCTTCTAAAAGATGATTTGAATATGTTGAACTTATTTTCTCATTTACATAGCTCATATGATGTTCCTGGACTCGATTCCTGAATGTTCTGTAAGTTTGACCAACATATCCTTAGTATAAGTTCCACGCTTTAATTTCTATACTCATAATTTCTCAAATTTCATCCAAATTCTTCTTTTATTAAAAAAACCGAGGAAGTATTATTATTGATGTAAAAGTGAGGTGATATGCTTCAGGTAATAATAATTTAAGAGGTACTTTAGGTATATAGAACTTGTGGAGGCTTAGGTAATTTGATGGAAGTAGTCTCAATTGTAGTTACCTGTGATATATGAATATTAACGTAAGAAGCAACTAGTATTCAAATCATTGTTGAAGAAGTTACTGTGTACGCGAAACATGTGATATATTTCTCAAATAGAGTTCGTGAGAATCAATCATAAAGTGAGTCTACACTCACCGTCCCTACTCTATAGATACCAGATGCCAGATCGTAAGGTGTAGTTTATGAAATTACAATGGATCTTCATCAAGTAACGGCCAAATCAATCATAAGAAAACTAAAATTGGCAAATAAACCATTATTATAATCATCATTATTGATTCCGGGTATCAATAGTCATCTGTGAATCTTTCAGAGTAACTGGATGTCCATTGTTTACATTTTCATCAACAATTTTATGAATATTGGTATTTGCCTAGAATCCGTTTCTGAATATTTCCACCAATGTTACCTTCAACTAGAAGTTGTAAACCTCGCTCGGAAAATAAAAAATCACCCAAGACGCGAATAATTGAATGAGCTTAACGTGGAAACTACTGAGCGATTTCCACGGCAGCTTTCAAAGCAGTCTCGAGTGCATAAACATCGTCGTCTTTGGGGTCGCTTTGAGAACGAAGGGACTTTCAACGACCACTTTCCGACCCTCTTTCATTCCTGAATTCCATCACCTCATTACAGTTACCATCTGATGTCTCGAAGAGTCTATAGGTTATCTTGTTTTATTTTTGAGAAAGATTCAAAGATCCGAGATTTCCCCAACATTTCCGTCGTAAAATATCAGGGCATATGTAGGAATTTCATACTCAGTCATTGGCTATCTATACCTTCACCAGGGAAACTGAAATTGTTCAAATAACAATTCAATCTAATCAACGAAAGGGTGTTCAATGAACATGTGGCAAAACGTGAATTAATTATTCCTTGGACTATTCTAAGAAAATTCTGTCTTTTTGATAAGACGCTTTGTTTCGAAGATACGGGTCGAAAAGAATTTTGACAATAACAACTTTGGTAGTTTCAAAACTATCAATGTAGCCGAAATAAAATTATAACGTACGTAAAATTATAACGGACCTACCAAGTGATAAAAAATCTAACAATTTGCATGGTACCTATCAAAAATATTCCGATTGCTACAAACGGCTGCAGACATTTAATTTGAATAGTATGTCTCGTAAGTGATCATTTGTATGTGTCGAATAGGTGGAAACTGATTGACTTTGTCTATTTGACATGAATTTTCTGTGTTTCATATTTAAAGTCTTGTTATAAAAGTCCTGTATCATGAGGGCTGTAGTAACGCAGAGATGGCTGACATGCATTTTATTCATTGACTTGCTATTGGTAATTCATTAGAAGGTAGGCGGTTGTGCAGTGAACGATTTCCTAATCATCAGGTGCCTAATGGAAAAACCTTCCAAAGTATACGTCAACGAAGATCGCTTTTAACATCAGTTTTCGTCATACGTTTGGATGGGAATTGTAGGTCATTTCTTTACTGGACCGGTATTTCTGTCAGGAAGACTTACGGCGAGGTATACCGCTACCTGAGTTTCTGGAGGATGTACCATTGTTTACAAGAAATGCAATTTGGTTTATGCACGATGGTGCATCAACGCATTCCAACATATTGGCTCGAGAGTTTTCAACAGTAACATACGGAGATCGATGGATTAGTCGTTGTGAACCTCATTTATGGCCTGCTCGATCACCGGACTTAAACCCCCTGGATTATCTCCTATGGGGCCACTTCAAATCATTAGTTTATACTACTTCAGTGGAAGACGTGGAAATATGAGAAATCAAAAAACTGCTGGTTATAACGCAATCAAAAACGATACTGATATTTTTGTAAGGGTTGGTGAGTCGATTGAAAGAAGATGGGATTCTTGCATCCGAGCAGGGGGGAAAATCATTTTCAACAGTTATTGTAGATTAAGAAACATTACGTGTACTTTTTTGGAATATATTGTTAATGTCGGAATTCTTTTTCGCTTCGTATCTTCGAAACAAAGTGCTCTATCAGAAATAATCAGAAGACAAAATATCCTCAGAATAGTCCCTTGAATTTTTGCATATCAGAAAGCTCGAGAGTATTCACTGGTATGTAATTTCAATTTCCATTTATTGGAATCACAATTCAATAATTCATTAATTCACAAAATATATGTTATTGAAAAAAAAAACAAATATAATAATTTTTTTGTTACTTGTATTTCGCACATCTTTCCGGCTAGTGGACTTCGATTTCATCCTTTTTTCTTCACTTTCTTTGGAATGCTTCATAAATGAGTAGTCTCTGCACTTTCTGCTACAACAATATCATCTTCCACCACGGAAGTTGATGGTGCAACAGGGTTTTGTGAGATGTTTTCCGATGAGATTTTTTTGGTAATCTTGGTAGTCTCCACCACTATCAACGGATTTTTCGTCTTATATTTCCTGATCTTTCACCTAGCAAGATTTTCAGAGTTTCGTGCTTTTTTCACATCTTCATTTGATGAAATGAATGAGAACACTTTTGTCCGCTTTCCACTAGTTATTTTATTTTTATGACCGGTTTCGGGTTTTATCCCATTGTCAAGTATGAAAACTAACACATAATGGGATGAAACCGAAACCGGTCGTAGAAATGAAATGACTAGTGGAAATTAGACAGTGTTTCCATTCATTTTATTGAAATTTGGGTGTGGTGCTTGATCACAACTTCAAATTTATGAAACATCTAATTAATCTTATAGCATGCTCCCATGCAAGACTGAGAAAACTATATTCCAATAGGTATTACCTTGATGAAAAAATATAAATCACTTATATCATTAGTGGGATGGTAACCGGGTGAGTTGACGTGGGTGGTGTGTTTCACCCACTCAATCCATCGCTGTGTGATTCGATGGTGCGACCCTCAAGACCGGATGATTGATTTTTTCAATTCCAATCGATCAACCCGTGTTAGGAATCACACGTTAAAAGGTGAGATCTCGTTAGTCTTCAGCTCGCACGAGTTTAGACTTTTGAAGGTTGCCGTTCGTAGGGGCGCGACCGCTAGTTAACGGAAAAACAGATTTTAACAGATTGTAGATATTTAATTATTGTGATATTGTTTATGGTCCAAGTATTGATTATCTAGCCTCATAAAGAATACGGATAGTCCAAAACGCGTGTACTCGGTATATCTGTAATATCAAATAATAATGTGACATCTCATATTGATGACACCGGATGGTTGGAAATACATAATTGACGAGAGTTCAAACAACTATTTTTTTTCCTAATTATTTATCAATAAAATACCAGAAGATATGATGAAAAAGCTCACTCCACGTCAAGTTCATACCAGTTACCGCCCTCACCATACCCAGACACTGCACTGTTTTTATGAAAAATCATTTACATTTCAATTTGTTACCACTTTCGATATATATCGTAAATAAATAATACCACAACCATGTTTATCCAAAAAAAAATTGAGACGATAATATTCGGTAAACAGTGATCACAACCATATGTAAAATGTTAACTCATCTTTCAATAACTTTCGGTTATTTTTGTGTCGTAACCTTATATCAATTTGTAAAATGAACATAATACTGGTTGAGTGGTAAAGTGGCGTAACAACAATTTATATTATTATTATTATTATTACTATCTATAGCGTTCAGTGGAAGTATTAGTCTAGGTGGAATGGTGAAATGTTAAAATTTTCATTCGACAGATGTCTCCTAGGGGGAAAACAATTTATTTTATTTTCACTGATCTCGGTGTGCTTATCTCAACGCGAAACCTCAGGTTATGTGTCCAATTTTGTTGAAAAATAGTTGTTTTCATTAATGGCCCGTAGATTATTTCGTAAGTCGCTTTTATACCGATTTTCTTAATGGTCACTAGGTCATTCAAATGATTTTTTTGCGATGTGCTGATTGTCTCTCTATTTGTTGATGAGTGTTTACCTACTCTAGAAGTGATATTTTGTGATTAACGCCGACTATCCTGGGTTCTGTCAAATTTTTTGGCGAGAATTTTGAGGAAATAAAAGGTATCAGCCAAAGGTATTATCAGGTGTAACTTTACTCGTTATGTTTATCGCAAGCTCCCGCACTATTACCTAAAATTTTGAGTCGATTTCTAATCTTCAGGCTTGCCAATCCCGACGGGTCTAGATCATTTTGGTCGGTAGCTAAATTTGATTCAAAACTTTACAAAATCCACAATTTCACCACTAAGACAAGCGGATAGTTCAATTACAACAACAGCAATAGCAACAACATAGAAAAAGCAAATCTACTAGTGTCCCACTCCACAGTCGATTTTTCGGAAAAGGCACTACCTACCATTCCCACACTAAAATCCACAATGCTGAAAATTACTTTTCGACAACATCTAGTCAGGCGAATTTAGAAACAGCTCAATATCAACAAGGCGCCTGGTTCTGATGAAGTGCGCCAATAAACTCGAACCGGTATTTTGCATGGAGAAAGCCATACATCAACATATTCTAAAATATTTGAAAGACATAAAAATCATCAGTGATCGTCAATATGGTATTCGTATGTCACCCATATGTGAAATAATGCAATCGAGAAATATAGATAGTCAAGAACTATTGCACTTGATATTTCTGAGACATTTGACCGTGTGTGGCATGAGTGTTTGTTGATTAAACTTCGATGCTATGGCTTGTCGGATCATTTTTGTTTATGGCTCATCAGCTTCCTGAAAGAACATTCCTTGCAAGTGTCCGTCGATAGATATCTCTCAAATAATTTAACCATCAACGCTGGTATTCCCCAGCGATCGATATTGTCTTCAGCTCTCTTTTTATGACTTATTCTGGAAAAAAATCAAGAATCAAGAATATTGCTTTGCTGACGATAGCATACTAGTCTCGTCATTCCATTTGGATTCCAAGACATTAGCTGCAGATTCACATCTTTACCGGCAAAAGGAGGTTGCATATCTCAATGAGCAACTAGAAGTGTTTTTGACTTGGGGTAGAAGTGAGCAGGTTCATTGCAATGGTCACGAATACCCAGGTATCGATTTTCTCCAAGAAGATAAATGTCTCCGAACCGAATATAATAATATCGGGACAGACATTTCTGCTTAAAAATGCTAGTTAGGGGTTGGAATGCTTTGACATTGGAATTCCGAAGACTGCTCCTCAAAAGTTTGATACGCTGTTTCGAACGAGAAAACTATACAAACCTCAGCAACTTTTGATGCTTTATGAAGATAAGATCAGTTCTTCTTTGGAGTATTCTTCTTATGTATGTAACTTCGCCCCTAAGCATACCCTGAAGCTGCTGGATTCCATCCAGAAAAGAACCATCCGCCTGATCGGAGACTTGAACATCACTTGTAACCTTGATAATCTGGTATATCGAAGAAAGGTTACAGATTTTTCTCTCTATAAAAGATACTTTTACAGGGGGTATTCAAGTGACTTGGCACATTTGATTCCACAAAGAGCGGTACATATCAGGAATACGCGACGGGCTGCGGCTGCTCATCATTTTGAGGTTCAACTCAGTACACCTCAAACTCTACTGCTTGAGTACTCTTTCATTTGGAGAACTGCTTATATGCAATGTAAACTTCCTGAGAACATTTTTCGAAATGAATTCAATCTCCAGCGATTCAAATACAACGTGTATCGCTAGGTCGGTCAGTAGCCAGGCGGTTCGTTGTGGGTACTTTGTTCACTCACTCGAATTGACTGCTGTGTTGGTCGGTGGCTCAAACCCTAGTCTGAACGATCGATCTTCACTTGTTATCGTCCAACCCGTGTTAGGAATCACACATTGAAAGGTAAGACCACGTTAATCCTTAGCTTGCACAAGTTTTGACATCTGTTGGGGTGCGACAGCTGGTTGATGGAAAAACAGACAGATTGAGAGGAAGGTTGAATGAGGTCAAATATAGAGAGAATTGATTGTACTCGAACTGATCCAACAAAAGCTCCTGAGGGTAATACCATTATTCATATGATGAAATGAAGTGAAATGTATCATACTTTCAGCAACAGTATCAACTCCAGATTATACTTTCTGTGGAGAATACTTGAAGTTGAAATGAAAAACTGTGTTATCAAATTCAATATTTTCGTCCCCCTTTCATATATAGTCACTTCTTGAATGATTTCTATAAAGTCTTAGAAGAGCAGAAAAATTGTAGCTTTTTCTTTTCAATACTTTCATCAATTTTTTTTTTCTCATCATTTCATCCTTTAGAAACCTAAACTCATTATATGAAATAACTCATCTATGAACCAATGCGCTTTCTGTTTGCTTGTGCCTTTCCACACAATTGAAATCAGCACAAAAATGCATCCAATCAATATCCAAATATAACTCTAAAACACTTTCAAAACACACACAAACTAAACTCAATGAAAAAACGAATTGTTCCTACGCGAGCTGTCAGCTAAAAAAAAGTTGAAATTCAATGTTGCAAAAACAAGCAGAATGGATCCGGTATGACATATATTTTCAATGCTGAATAAACCAATAAATTGTGATATGTGCACTTCATTTTCTTGAGAAAATAAACGATCAATTAAAATTTCCTTTAATTATTCATTCATTTTTGGTAGGAATGAAGCCATCAAACAAATAAATATACAATAAAAAGATCGCTCGAATCCACGAATTAAGCATGAAAACAGACAATAATATATGCTTTGATAACGGATATAGTACAAGTTACATCTAAATATGATTCTAAATAGAATTTAACGAGCTGTATTTTCAAATGGTTTTCGAATGTTCATGAACCCTGATAAAATAAATCAATTATGCATTCATGCCACCCACCGAAAATAAAAAATTCAACGTAACTGTTGTCCAGTCAGTCAGCCAGCGCCCTCTGTAGTTTATGCGAAAATGTGCTCTTCCTAATGTCATTGGTTTTTATACATAATTTCGTATTTTTATCAAAATAATTTCAAAATGAATGTGGAGCCTAGTTTTGTTAAAGCTAACTCCGACAACTTACCAAGAGTCGATTTTGAAGTGATTGATGAATTTTACTTGAAAAATTTGCAATAATTTGGTACCGAAATGAAAAATTAACAATTGAAACGGTAGGTGGTATATTTAGTAGGTATCTTTTATTTATGACATTCATTTCAGACTTTGTATTTTATCGAAGGATGGAAATTTCTTATTTAATTTTTATTTTAGCTCAACCAAGGTAGTAATGATGAAATTAGATGATTTTAACAGTTGTTTATTCACCGAGTTGGCAACAATAACAACAAAAATGGCGTCTGTCAAATTGGACACGCGGCAAATTCAAATTCTTGCTTTTCGAATTGTTCTTTTTTCTGCAAATATAAAGAGGTCTTGGGACCGATAAGGCTTGATAAGTATAATATACCTGTAGCTCGATCAGTCTATAAGCAAACCAGTACCATTTTCCATAGCATGAAACAAGCCCATTAAATCTACTCACTTCACTATTCAACATGAAAGAACTTTCGTCTGAAAAACTTGTATTGTATAATAGGTTTGGGTTCCTTGGTCAATTTCTCACTGCATATCCCACAAAATTGGAGTCGACGATCAGGATCATCTTCGTTCAATTCCTAAACTACCTTTATTTAGAAAAAATGGAATTTGCCGGCTTTCAAAATTCGGAAAACACTAGTAGCTGATACACTAGACGCTCTAGCTACTCGTCTGGTAGATTGTCGATTATCCATTTGTATATGTTCTAAAACTGTAACTTCAACTCCATTATTCAAGACAGGACGGGATACTTCATGTTTTCTGTTGTGAACAGAACCTGAGGTTCGGAACTTATGCGTTAACTGTTTAACGTAATAATGCCTCACGTTGTAGTCTGGATGACTCGTATTATAAATTCTTGTAGCAGCTTTAGCACATTCATTATTTCGATAATAGGTTTCAGCAATTTCTATTCCTTCTTCACTAGAATGAACCATGTTGAAACACAGTGAACATAAAGCCATTCGTTTGTTTCATGTCGTTTTGTGTTGGTGTTGTCTCGAAAATTTGTTGTTTGCAATGTGTTTTTTATTTTTATTTTTCAAATACGTTTCTAATATGTCTGATGATTTTCAAAATAGTATTATCATCAACACGAAAAAACTACTTTCCGAGCCCTGAAGAAGAATTCAATTAAATTCGAAACGTCGGCAAAAATACAATTGTTTTTTAAGAAAAATTGATTCTGTTACTCAACCAACCCCCTTTTCACAGTAAACAAACATGACTGAATAATAATTCTTGAAGAAGTGAGAGTGGTCAACTATCTACTTTTTGTTCTGCGGCAACTAAATTCAACAAAAACTACCAGTGCAGAAAAACTAACAGTGTCGTCCATTTCAAAACGTAAAACCACTAATTCAATGAGTTCTACAATTCTAAAAGACCTGCGACAGAGAATTTTTCGTGAATGCCGATTTCTGACTCAGGACATTTTCAGTAATGTAAGGAACGCTTTTTAAAGTAGACTAAAGTAGACCATGGAACTACATGGATGTCATTTATCTGTTGACTATGTTGCCATTTTTCCTATTTTCTTAAATGAAACGTTCAACATTCAATTTCTCAATAACGAATAAACCATTTTCCAAAAAAAGCAAAGGATTAATAGAGAAATAAAAGACCTTTCAAAAGATGTATCACTCGATCTCCTATGCTATTGAAAAAAAAATGGGAGGGGTAGTTGCTGACCGCAGGGAGTTGAAGTTGCGGGTATGATTTTCATATCAGAATTGGTCCCCTCAGAAATAAAAATCAACGTGATCTTTGAAATTTTCCATTACACGTCCGTTTCTGACTTACAGGGGGGTTGTTGAAATGCCTTGTATATCATTATCAGTCTCATCCTATAATCCCCGTTTCACAATATCATACAAGATTCGAAACAGTACCTATCCATCCATAATGAAAATGTTTAGTTAATTCAAATCACGGAAGTTCTTGGACATTTAAAATTGTAATCATACCACCTCTTTTCTTCTGAAAATAAACATTTGTAAACATCATTCCATACGTCGTTCAATCAGTGCATCTAAGTATTGAATTATTTTCTGGAATAGAGTTCATTATGAGTTTTCGAGATTATGATCTATTCATGTTTTTTTCGAAGATATTGCTGAAATTCTACGTTTCAAGGGAACGCTGTGTATCATCTGCGAGATCAACAATGATCAATTTTGTTTCGGATTTGAATGAATCATTCATGGCGATAGTGAACAGCAAAAACCCTTTCAGTATAAGATGAACGAAAGCCTTCGATATATCCACAGAAATATTGAATTATTTTTTTTATCATGTTATCTGTGAATATAAGATTATGCTAATATTAACCTACATTTATCAAATTAATAATTTGGTCATTCATTTGAATGTTTGAATTTTTGAGTTTATTAATTTCCATTGCTTGATTCAGTTGATTCCATTCATGATTCAGTTTCAAACCTTCAATTTATATGTGTAAAATTTCGAACTCTTCGTTGAAGATATAATTTTCTTCTGAAAAATTATTTGAATATGTTGAACTTGTTTTCTTATTTACATAACTCTTATGATGTTCCTGGATTCGATCCCTAAATTACTTCAGTAATAAATAAAATTATCAGATAAAAACAGAGACAAGAAATTATTGACTATCTGTCGTTATGTCTCAATTTAATAACAATATTTATTAATTTTCACAAGGTTTAATTATGGGAAATCCATTAAGTGCCCCACTTGCGAAAATTTTCTTGGATAATCTAGAGAAGTCAATTTCTAAACATCCTTTGATTGAGAATTGCTTGTATTGGCATATATATGTGGATGACGTTTTGGTGTGTTTTACAGGTACTAAGAGAAAATTAAATACTTTTCATAGGGATATTAACAAAATTCATAAAACCATTAAATTCACTATGGAGTAAAAGCGGACAACTCAATCAATTTCTTGGACTTAGTATGAATAATAATTAGAATGAATAACAAACATGATTTTTCAATTTGTCACAAACCGTCCTATACGGATACTACTATACATTACGATTCTATCCATCCATATCAACACAAAATAGCAGCTTATAACAGCATGATTCACAGATTAATCAATGTTCCTCATTCAATAGATAATTACAGTAAAGAACTCAATATCATCAAGCAAATTGCAGTCAACAATGGGTTTAAGGCCGAATTAATAACCAAAATACTGCCCAAAAAAGTCAACGCAAAAGCAATTCAAGACGTTTTTCCTATTGATAAGTGAGATAATCAAAATTATAGAGCTTCAACTTATTTTGGACAATCAACGGAAAAAGTGGGTTCATTTTTGTTGAAACGAGATATTAAAATTGCATGTGAAAAAAATAGTACGTTGGGAAAGTTATTTACAAATAATAAAGATAAAACATCCAAATTCGAGAAATCAGAAGTATATAAGTTGAAGTGTGGAACGTGTTTTAAGGTATATATTGGTGAAACTGGCAGAACATATAGGAATCGAATCCAGGAATATCATATGATCTGTGTATATGAGAAAAGTTCAACACATTCAAATAATCTTTTAGAAAAAAAAAGAGTTCGAGAATTCACACATAGAAAATAAGCATTTGGGAGCAATGAAAATTAATGAACTTAAAAATTCAAACGTTCTAACGTATTCCAAAAACACTTTATTGTGAGATTTTCACTAAATTGTTTTACAAAAACGCAACACGTGTTTC
>WOGO01004233.1:0-13466 GCA_015342085.1 Leptinotarsa defecta | reverse complement strand
AGTCCTTAGCTCGCAAAAGTTTCTCAACTTCTGAGAGTTGTCGTTCGTATGGGGGCGACAGCTGATTAACGGAAAAACAGATTTTAAACAGATTTAAACCCAAGAATTCTCTCTCTCCCTTCAACTAACGCTTATAACTTTTCAGTAGATTGACTTCACAGGATCTGAAGGGAAATGACAAACAGTGGTAGTTAATAAAAATTATTGTTTGATCATATATACTTTTATTATCAAAATAATTTCTCAAAAATGTGCAACAACAACATTGGTATCCCACTGAAGACTTTTATAAGAATATTAATACAGAAGATATATTACACAAATAGTTTGTTTCATCAAAGCAAGTGACGGAAATCTATTACTTCTCCTTCATTTCTTAACCAATGTTTTCTTGATATATGTTTGTATGATAAACTACATAAAAATACCTATTACATAAAACAGAAATGAAAGTTTAAATCAACTAAAACTGAAAACAATTTTAAAAAACTTACTTTGCTCCAGTGACTGGGTCTATCTCTTCTGTGGTTGTTATTGTAAACTGGGGTTCTTGTTGATAAACATCTTCTGAAAATTCATTTAGGAACAAAGGTTACGTCAATTATTTGGAATATGTGAAATAAAAACGTGAGATTCAAAAGACAAATGATTGACAAAGTGAAAATGCCAAAAATATTTTTCGTATCATAGAATCACATCTTTTGTTTAGGGTCCATTTTGATTTTGAATTGAAGGAAATATACATTCACAATAACTTTATAAATGTAATTTTGGTGAAAAAAAAACAACCATGCCAACCTGGTATCATTTAGTTGCCTTGCAGTGAAAGCTGCAGACAAAGAGAGAGAACAAATCTCGTTCGGCGGTTGATTTCTAAGCTTGGCTTTGACCATTTTGAAGAACATTGTTTATTTTTGATAGTCGTGGATTGCTCCCACATAGATGGCGTCTTCGTAAGAGAAGATAACATCGTCTCTACATATTGTTGAACATATTCGAAAAATCGATTTGTTT
This sequence comes from Leptinotarsa defecta, assembly GCA_015342085.1. Classification (NCBI taxonomy): domain Eukaryota; kingdom Metazoa; phylum Arthropoda; class Insecta; order Coleoptera; family Chrysomelidae; genus Leptinotarsa; species Leptinotarsa defecta. The sequence continues at coordinate 12,452 of WOGO01004233.1, read as the reverse complement.
GTAACTTACATGGGTTTTGGAATAATGACTCACAAGGATACTGTCGAATTCGATTAGACTGCCAGGGGTTGGTGTTAGATGCTAGTAGATCAAGTTCAAAAATTTGATACAAACAAATGTTACAGAATAAATAGTCTCTAGTTCCAGGCGGTTCGACGTGGGTGCTTTGTTCACTCACTCGAATTGACTGCCGTGTTGGTCGGTGGTTCAAGCCCCAGTCTGAACGAAGTTTCGACTTCTGAGAGTTGTCGTTCGTAGGGGTGCGACAGCTGGTTAACGGAAAAATCTGATTTTAAACAGATTTTTTTAACAGATACTTTAGCTGTCAGTTCTTTATATTGCGTGGTACCATGAGGGCCACTGTTTTACTTTTTCCTGCTTTTGTTCAACTCATTCAAGAAGTAACTTATTTGATTTAAATGGCCACTGTGTTCATTTTTCATGTGGCATTCCAAAATTGTTAAGAAGATTGCTTCTTCATTCAATTCCTTAATGATTCACTGTACCAATAAAGTCGTATTTATTACTGAAAGGCAGAACTGGAAACTCTCATATAGAATGAATTCAGCAAAAATACTTCTATTATATAACAGAACTAAATACTTTTTTCGACTAACGTTTCACAATCCAAGTTGATGTCATCAAGAATTGATCTAAATAGATCAATTTATTGATGAAAGTCAAAGTTGACGAAACGAGCTTAGAAAAGAGTGTCACAGTTATGATGAGTGAGAAGTTGGAGTCATATTCGTTATTTGTTTTTTCAACTTTTTCACTTGTGCCACCTCACTTGTATAAAATAGAGATACTGTCAATCCAAATTATTGATTGATGGTGTTCTTGAAATATTCGTGTATAGGTGTTCTTGAGTATCAATAACTGGAATGAATGGAAAATATTATTTCATGCGCAATAGCAGGGATGAACAATTCAAGTAAACCAGCTGAAAAAAATTAGACATCTGGTTTTATTTGGTGACTGAGAAGGTGGTTAGAAATGATCTCATTCCAAATCCAAACCTTATAATACTTGATTTCTTGAAAAATAGTTTTTGTAGGAAGAAAGATGTATATTTCTACAATTTTGTCAAGTTAAATAATATGTAAGACAATTTATTTTTATGGAATAACATTTGAAATATTTGCCTTTTGTTTTAAGTTGTAAACAAACAGTAAGTTAATTGAAATGTAACCCTTTCATTCCTACAAAAATAAAGAAGTAATATTATATATTTATATCCATGCTTATAAAAAGATCGTAAGGAAAGTATAAATTATTTTTCAGGATATTAATTGCTGAGCGACGATAGATTAAAAAGTATTATTTATAAACCATATGGTAGGAACTATCAATGTGGAATGAAATCAGTAAATTGTGATCTAGACGTTTCATATAGTGTGAATTTGTTTAATCTGTATGGATATTTTTTAATATATTATAGTTGAATCGTTTCGTTATTCTATAAAAATCTGCTACTTCATGCCATGTTTCACAAGTATGTGAAACATTGATAATTTATTGAAAAACAGGAAAATGATAAAAAGACTGGCTCTGAAGATGCTTCCAAACACGTTGTATACGAATGTCAATTTCAGTGTTTTAGCATGGAGCATCTGAAATATTTATTGAAGAAATGAACATAATAGAAATTACATAATACATTATATTATCAATAACGAAATGTATCATATTCAGATGCCTAGAAACAACATTTTATAATTTCTAGGCACAATTTTAGTGAAAATGCCTTCTATAGGATTAAATGGTTTATGTTTTCAAGTTACTCAAATTAACTAAGCTATTTCTACTAATCCTCATCTACTAACCCATTGGTTTGTGAAACAAAATGAGGTGTATCATCTTGAAATATATGTTTATCTGGTAACAGACGATTATTTCTATTCGTACTGCCATCACCAGAGGGCGATCATATCGAATCGGGATGTACGCCAAAATTAAAATAAATTAAAAAGCCGACTGGTTTGTCAGCGACTGCTACCCAATTGTGGAAAGTCGTCTCGATTTCGTTCAGGTTGGAGCCTGGCTCCCTTACCCTACCAACCAATTCTGTTGGTAATTACATTAAATACTGACATTGTACTAGCATTGCCCTCTGATGGTCAGGGTAAGTACTAAAAAATTTAGGTTACATGAAAATGTCAGTTCTGAGCTTCTATGGGCTTTGTATTCTTTGGTAGTATCTCTAATAATTTGTTCTATTGAATTTTTTATTGAAGTATGTTAGCCCTACAATCACATTTCTTTTACAATCCCAAACATTAACTTCCTGTGGTGTCCTGAGTGTGTAGTATTTTGTTCTTTATGGATTATTCCTTACCCACTACCGGCAATTTCGTAGATTGACACTTCTTTTTTGACAGAAAGTAGTTTCATCAGATGACGATAAATTGCAACTAAATATAACATCCATATGTTGGGTATTTTTTTGGTTTGGATGGAAAATTGCTCTCGATGTTAACTATGGCATTAAACCTATTCAGAAATGAGAACGATTATATGTTTACAAAAACGAAAAGTGGTAGCAAACAATAGCTAATTCGATTTTATATTACACATAGTGTGGGAAAATATAATTAAATTATAACTAGTGTGAAAAAGAATTTAGACCGTGCCTAAATCTATATTGTACATATTTTCGAGACCTAATCATTGAACTCGTTAAAAGATCAGATTACAAATCTGATACATTAATAAGATGGTTTCTTCAGGATTTTGATGTCAACATTTTATAGTTCTTGAATAAAAATATCTCAAATCAATTAGAGTTAAAAGGAACATACAGTTACGTCACCAGACTTGACACCACTTGACATCTGGATCCTTGTGAGGAATGAATCCCTGCGAGGCAATGTGAATCGAAGATTTGATTGAATTGAAAAAATTTGTCACCAACATCAGATCTGTCAAAGACTCTATAAACCATACATTTATATAAAAAATTAACACTGTTATTACTGGTGGCACTCAACCACAGGTTTTAAACAGAGCAAAGTTAACCAAAATTATTTTGAAACTTCTGTAAATAAAGTCTAGACCAGAATTTCCCGAATTCATTCAACGTTGAGGTTCACATTGCAAATATATTTTTTCTTCCATTAATTGATTAGTCCTTCCCTGATATTGCTAGTATAATATTATTTCACCAGAACCTTAAAATATGCAGTCTTGAGATACCAATATAAGATTTGCCTTTTTTATCAAAAGCAGACAAACCGTTAATCTGTACGAAAAGAACAAACCGAATATAATTCATAATATGGAAGGGGTATTTTTTCTCAATGCAGTAGATAAGCTTCTAAAAAGGCTGCAAGCGAAAGAATTAGAATCATTAGGAAGCAATGTTATAAGCAGTTCTTTGCATACAGATCAAAATGTGCAAGCAGAGTGTATTGTGTTCAGATGTAGGGTTTTTGAATTGAATCATTTCATGCCTCATTTTAATATCATTCGCAACATGCAAATATAAACTATATTTCATTCTTCGTGGTCCTTGTGTAAAAACAGAACTTACTGATGTATTCCGGCAAATGAAAAAAATTATAGTGAAAAACAAAAACTAAAATGTGTAGGCAAAAGAAGTAGCAAATATAAAATATATCTATAGACATTTTCTCAACTCTTCACATTTATTCACGGGTTATGAGGAAAGTCTAATTATAAGGATGTTTGCTACATCTTTACAAACATATTTTGTGTATATATATGGTCAACGTGTACACACGTTCGCTATTGTTGTTGATAGCAATTTTATGGTACTGAAACGAATAAATGTAGCACAGGTGTATTTCTCCTCCCTACTTTTCTAGGATTTCCTCCTGAATATTCCAAACGCATCTATCTTTGATATTAGGTGCGGCAAAAAATTTTTCAAACATTGCCTCTTCAAGTTGAAAAATATACCTTGAGAAAACATCAAATTGAAAACTTTCGGAGGTACAGTAAAGTTTGTAACCACTAATTCTTAATTGAATTTCCTTTGCTTCATGTTATATTAATGATCCTAAATTGAAAGAGGTTTATTTAGAGGAGATTGGTTTTTGTTTTTCTTCTTCTTCATCTTTATACAAAAACTGTTGAAAACTTGTATGCAGATGAGAAAATAGAAAGCCGAAAAGATTGTTTTCACTCTACTCCATTAAGGTGGATCCACTCCCAAATATTAGATTGTCAAGAAAAATGCAAGCCAAAGTTGTTATTAATAATTACAGCAGGTACAGTGGAAACGGGAATATCTGAAGAAAGACACACTTAGAAAAGAAATATAATCATCACTTGTCTTTTTTGATAGTCAAAGAGTGCAAAATTAAAAGATTCTCGATTTCTTTGTATCACAAAATCTCGGGTACTTCACAATTCCTTCTGGATAAATTTTCATGTTTCTTTTTTTGACTCCTCTGAAGAATTTATGTACACCATGGGTTCAGAAACAAAATGAACTTTTTTTTTATATTTGTATACCTATCCCAATAGTTGTAAAAGGATCTGTATTCTTCCTTCCAATTATAACTGGAAAATTTCTGATATCAATATATACTATTAACATACGGTAACCAAAATATATATATTTAAACCATTCAAATAATTATTGTTTTTGAGAAAAATTGGAATTATTAATATAGAAAGTCTGATGTGCAGAAACTTGAGCTTCAAACATCCCATAAAATGAAATGACATACCATGAATTCAGAGGATATTTAATTTCAAGATTAATAACCAAATAAGTCGACACCTTTGTACATAAGTGGTATTTTAGTTTCCTATCACTCGTCAGTTACGACAAAAACCATTTGAAATAATGAGGGGTGGCCCTGAGAAGGTTGAAAGCGTGGAATTTTTTTGGTGCTAAATTTATTCGTTCAAGTGTCCAAACCCTGAATGAACCATAAAAATGTTTTCAATAACAATTTCGAGTGGAAGCTTATTTTGTTTGATACCCTACTAGTATTCCTAGTGTACTAGATGAAAAAGGTCGAAAAAAAATTCTTGCATACCATTAGTCAGTTTGTGCGAGCAGTGCCAACACGATCATGCTTGTTGCCAATGCGATTAACGACCACACTAGAGGATAAAGAACATGCCATGTCTCTAAGGATTTTGGATTTTTTGATGCTAGGCAATAAGACTCAAGTCAAAATGCATATTTGGAATTAACGGGAACCACCAAAATTAACATTAATTTACGGGACATAGCACAAATTTTAAACTTTACAAAATAAGGCGGAATATTGTGAAAGACGAACACAATAACAATACAATGGAAATGTTTAGTATTTGTTAGTTTTTTCTTCTGAATTTTGGGTAAGTTAATGTTAACTTGAATGGTTAATATCTAATAGAAAAAAATAAATTGGAAAGAGAAAAAAGTAAAAGGTAACATCTGAACGTGCATGACTTTGTTTCACTAATAGAGCAACCATCAAGATATTACAAAAACACATAAAGCTGCAGTATTTCTAATTCGAGTAAATATATTACGTTTTCTCATCTAGTCATTGGTTACTAAAGTGGCAGTCTTATTTTTGTATTACCTACATTCTGGTTATTATTCACTGATTTTCACACAAAGATGGTACTATTTTTCAGAAAAAAAAACAAAATTGCTACATTTGAATTATACAAAATATTGTAATTTTTCTATTCATACAACAATTTTTTAAAACTTTTGATTCAACACCTTGCTCTTTATATATTACATACTTTTTTTGATATTTCCATGCGACAAATAAAATTGTGTTTGATTAACATAAAACTCATATGAATATTATAATCTACAATTCGAGAACTATACTCCAATGGGACCACAAATGCAACTGGAATTTAATGAAATCGCTTTTTTCAAAAAAAAAAAAAATTAGGTCAATCTTTAATTTCAAAATTTATATTCTTAATAAAAACACTTATAAAACTCCCGATGGTCTTTCAACAATTATTTCAGAAAAACTCGAAAAGGAAAAGTGGGTAGTCAATCATATTAGACTAAAATTTATATTGAAAAATTATATAAATTTTTTGCTGCACCAGTTTTTTCATCAATCAATTGAAAGTTGATTATTTTAATTGGAGAAACTGACAATTGACTATGTTAAAAATTGAGTTGTACATATTCCTATTTCGAAAAATTAGGTACTAACTGAAGTTTTTCTACAATTTCTAAAATATTATCATCATTATGTCACCACTAGCATTTCTTTCTAGGAGACTGTTTTTTCCTCAAATAGGGATCAGGTCACAAAATCCTTGAAGCCTGTCACTATCTGAGGAGTAGGCAGATTGATATCCCAATGCAGTTATACTTTCTTGAAAATGGCTACAAGTCGAAGCCGAAACGTCGAGAAATTACGAACTCTAGACGCGGTTCAACCTGGATTTCAGATTCCCAGATTGCTGGCCACAGAAACCGATCCAGACACACGCAAATGCATGCAAATTACATGGTCCAGACTATTTCTTCTTCCGATTTCAAATAAATGATATTTACAGCTACAATGTCCTGTTCTTATCCTAAGAATACTAGTACGAGTGATACGTGATATGGGCAGAAAGCTGAAGTAAAACCATCAGGCACCTGTTCAACGTCTTCCAGTTGGAAGATTCGTCGCAAGTTACTTCCCACTATGAAAAGTAGAAATTAATTTCATTTGGTTGGTACGACCAACCGATAGACTAGTTTCGGAGTACTTGCCCCATCATCAGTACTTGGCAGGACACTTCCTAGCTTTGTCTGCAGGTGGTGCAGTGGAAATCCTACTGAATCAACTGAAGATGAAGTTAATGACTAGTTGGTACGACTACAAAGTCGTAGGTCTACATGAGAGGCAAGGGGTAAGGTGTTTTCACCTGAACCTGGATCATGTCATATGGACTTCTCATAATCATTATTCCGACTCTCACCCCAGAATATGTTTGTGCAGTTGTTTCGTGGCTTTATCTGCAGATGGCGCAGTGGACATTCCGCTGCACCACAAAAAGAGTTCATGACTAGCTGCAATTATATTTGTTTATGGCACATTTGTGGTTTCAATTAAGATACCTATCATCAATAGGCAACAACTAACATGACCACCTAGGCAACTATAGCTACCTGCGGATGTCTCCTAACTGAAATCACAAATGTGCGGTTATCTTCTGTTGGTGACTCCATGCATATGTGTAGTTGTCGGCAAGCGATGCCCATTCATACACTTGGCGCACCGCGATGACGAGGCCAATAGTCAAAAAAACGTGTCTGCGGTTTTGCCCAATTTTTGAGAGTTATATTCGGTATCGGTAATTCACCTATTTTTGATACATATCAAATACACTCTTGTGGATAGGTTTCCGCGGTCAGCAATCTGATAATCTGAAGTACGGGTTGGAACACATGTGTTTTCAGTAGTTCAAAGTTTTGGCTTTGACTTGAAACCCATTTTCAAAAGCTCTCAATCTGCCTACTTCCCAGGTCTCTGCAAGGTTCTCTACCCGAGTGATTGCACATAATTGAATCTTATTGATGTTAGGAATATTTCTAAATATATTTAATGAAAGGATTTAATTTTTATAGCTCTTTAATCCATATTTGAAATGTCATATTTATGGACCGAATCTGCCCAATATGTTGAATATTAATGAAACAAACCATGCCGTTATCAATGAACCATTATGAAATTAAGAGAAACTATAGAATCAAACACTATAAATTCGAAAACTAATTCTAAATTTCATATCTTGAAATATGGTTTGGATGCATGCTGAAAAATAAAATTACATAAGTTATAATTTGGGAAGTTAGCATTATTTTAGTAATAGAAATATTATTTTACTGTAAAAACTATGAGAATTCTTATGAAACTTCTTGCTCTGACGTCAAAAATTTGTTAAATTTTTCTATGTGATTGAGCAATTTTAATGCATTCACTTGGAGGAAAAATTTATTATTCACATAAAAATGTAAAAGATTCAATTTTTTTTTATTTACTGATCACCATTCAACACCTTTGATGTGTCATACTTTCATCTAGCATGAAATTTCAGTTACATAAATGCATTTTTTCTAATCCAAGAGAACTGATATTATTGAAGAAAAACTATTTATCAAATGTATTAGTGTAATTCACTAAATACCGGCAAGAACTGACAAAATCGGTCCATTTTTCCAAAAAAATATATTTTCTCTCTGTTAACAACATTTTGGTGTATCTGCAAATAGTTCTACTTAATAAATAGACCCACTCTGAATTGTCTGCCTTGAATATTGCACCATTTAACTTGTAATTTTCATAAAACATAAATAGTTGAAACTAGGGACTACCTATTTGAGTAAAAATATAATTCAACAAAAATAATGGTTATGTTATTCGCGTGGATACATACAGAAAGGAAACCAGTATTATATTATTTATTTTTTTAAAGATACCACTAAGAAAAGTAAGAGAGAGATAATGATTGGTATGTAAAATTTCAAGGTTCCCCTTTCAAATATTATGAATATCAAATTTGAAACTTAGATTTGCAACTGAGCTACTAGACACTTATATTTGAATAAATAATTTCAGGCAATTCAGAGAAAAGTTGACTTTGGATTCAGAATTGAATTTTAATGAAGCAAATTTGCAGAAGCAGAAAGATATCTATCTAAATTCTAAATTTGCTGAAAGCAACTATTCAGAAAAAGGAATTGAGGAATATGAAAAAATATTACCTGATTCATCATCGCTAAGTTCTGCACCTTCTTCATGGAGAGCTATGTCTGAACCACTAGAACTTCCGACCGTTCTCATCGCAGTCTTTTTCAAGATTCCCTTCAAAGGCGGACTCCTTCTGCTGTCATCATCAGACTCCGAATCTAACGTGCTACTTTTTGTGGATATTTTAGAACCCGGCGACATTATTGTTGTAGTTGTTTCTACAACTTTTGAAGAATCCGGGGAAATGATCGTTCGTTCTATTTGTATTGTTTCCGGGGAGTTTATTCTTGTACTTTCCGTTTTTAAAACGGGGATTTTACTTTTGGGGGAAAATTCGAAATCATGCTTCTCGAGGGTTTCAGTTGACAGTTCCGATTGCAACACAGGTATTTTGCTCCTGACATTTTCTGGGGTACCTTCCATTATCGTCCTTGTAACTGTTGTTTGTACAATGGGATCACTAGATAGAGTAACAGTGTTGATTATTTTGTTTGTTTCTTCATCGTCATCCCAATTAACATCTTTAGAGAGATTCACAAACTCTTTGAGTGGGTCTTTGGAGTGTTTCTTAATTGTTTTAACCTTGGTTCCCTTTGTGGAAATTGGAATTTTCGTCAGTAATTCTCCATCCGTCGGTGACAAGGCTCTATCTTCACTGAACAAAACGTCTACATTTTTTTCTTTCTCTACACTTTTTCTCGGTTTGGCAACTGGGATTGCACTCTTAGAACTTTTTGAAATGAGATCATCTACTATTGTGGCCTCTAATTCTTTTTCCAAAAATGTTCGAGTATCGTCAATTCTATTGCTAAGAGGACTCGATTCCTCATTTTCTAAGAACTTGAAGGCTTCTTCACTCTTTTCTTGAATTGTTGATATGGAGTCATCTTTGAGACTCTCTAAATTATCCAAGGTGTCCTCAGTAGTGGTCTTCACATCCTCAAAGACACTGTCAACTTTTTCTTCGGTAAAATCTTTATCATTTACAAAATCTTCGCTTATCTCTTCTTTAAATCGGAGTACTTTTTGTAACCTATTATCCACAGAGTTATCTAACGTATTGAGCTTATCATTTACTACCTCTTCGGCTTGTTTGATGACTTCATCAACTTCACATTCTACAACATCCCGAAGACCATCATCATAATCACTGGTAGACCTTTTGGGAGTCTTAAGGCTGATACTGCTCAAATCAATCTCTTTTGAAATATGATCGTCTTTTCTGGTTGGAATGATTATATCATCTTCGGAAAGAAAGTCATTTCTTTCTTGATGTAAAAATGTTAATGTATCACTAACATTTTTCTTGAGAACAACAATTGGATCCACAAAAGTTTCCATTGGTGTCTGTTCAATAGGCGAAGTTGAAATGATTTCTTCATGTTTCGGAGTTCCTTTTGAAAATATCAAATAATACATTCTACTGACAGTTAAGAATGTAAAAATATTTCCTAGCATGCACTGTTAATAAATGTGATGTGCAAATAATAAGAAAATAAATTAGGCACAAGCTCTACACCATGTGGTAAGAAAAAAGAAAACCCTCTGCCAACAGAAATGTTAAGAAGCGTAATATTAAAATGGGCATGACCTACATATTAATAATCATGAAATCATTTTCTAAATGTTATCATTTCATTATAAAAAATAAACTGCTGTGTTAAGCCAAAAACGAAAATGAACATATAAAACCCACACAAAATACAGTATGTATAATGTTTCCGAAACAAAAAAAGGTTAGAAACCACTTGGAGCATCCTTCACCTAGTTGAAATTATATTCATTTTTATCTTTCCACGAGAAGCAACTACAACTGTCCAGTCTGTTAGTTTCATAACCGTTTATTTATCCATAAATTGCCATACCCTGATCTTTTCCCTTACAAAATTCACCTAACATTGCAAATAATAGAAAAAAAGCACATGTAATTTCAAGTCAAAAACTTTACTTACCTAAAACAGTTTTATTTTCAGTAACGTATTGCTCGACCAAATTTGGTTCTTTGTCAAAACCAAACTCGGCAGGACTGGAAGGAGGTGTGTTTGCATTGGGGTCTCCCATAACTTTAGGTGTTGAATGTATCAGATTCAGCTGCTGCGTTATTTCTTCAAGAACTTCTGCGTTGGCATTTATAGGTGTCATAGGCCGATTATCTAAAGTTTCAGGTTCGTGAAATCCGTTTCGGTTCAAGTGATCACTTATGGTATCAGTGAAATCCTTTCCTGATGAATTTTGATTCTGAGCATCTTCTGAAATTTGAAAAATTATCACGACAGATCTTTTGGTTATTTCACATACTACAAAAAAGTATCAATGACAAAATTCAAACTCACCACTTTTCTCGCTTTTGTCAATTTCATCTTGAAAAGATTTATCGATATGAGTATCTCTTCTTAAAGAAGTGTCTCTAGACGGGCCCAATTCCTCCTTCAGATTATCAAAACCGGATTGATCAAGATGAATTTTAGCCAAAGCCTTCTCCATGTCATCAGTTACCAACTCAACATTGCAAATGCATTTGTCTACAATATCTTGCCTTCCGATCTTATTAAGTGCCAACTCCAAAATATTTCCTTTTGAAAAATAATATATCATATTCAATGGTTTACTTTTAACGTCAGGATGTATTATTTTGAAAATATAAAATATTCATCCTACCTGTGGCCTTGTTTGCCTTCTGTCTCAACCACAATCTGAACATGATCATTGCTTGTTGAGGATGATTTTCAGGATATTCCTCTCTTATCAGTTCAATATCGGATGGTGGAATGTCCAATTCCATTGCCAGCTTTTCCCAATCTTCATCCAACAAGTTGCAAATATCAGAAAGCCTGAAGTCTGCTCTATGAATTGTATCTGGTTTGCCTGAAATCAATTACATTTATTATATTCGTAAACAGATGTGGGATTTTTTCAATTACAGAAATTATTTTTTATTTTCAATTACAGAAATTATTTTTTAAACTACCTTGTTGTGGAAAATTATATACATTTTTTGTAATGAGTTCTCCAAATTCAAAGTTTTCAAAAATGATGAAAACTTAATTCCTGATTAATTTTCTCATACAATGTGAATAAGACAACTTTTTCCACCAATATGCCATTTATACTACCAAAAAAAAACTCAAAACAGATTTGTTCCAAACTAAACCTTCAAATGGGATAACACTTTCTCTATCCCTGTACACAACATTTATAACTGAATACTTCGATCTGACATAGATCTCATCAGTACTACTTGGTTGCATGATAAATGCTTTTAGACAGACTGTAACATGGTTTCTGTCCACGTTGGTTTTCATTACTCGGGTAACTCGGTTGGAGAAAAGATGTTCAGGGGTCGACTAGTAAAAATAGTAAAACGGCACATCAGGCAGTATGGAATAAAACTTCATTCTTGATAATTACGTACAGATGAATAAGGAAGATCATATATACAATAATGAACCTGATCTTAAAACTAGGCCCAATTCATGGATAACAAGGGTATAAAAAAATCTTGCTATAGAAAACGCTCATTATACAAAAAGAAGATGCTAGGGCTGATAAGTACTCAGTATTTTAAAAAGTAATGTGCCGTTTTTTGTATTGTGTAGCTGCTAAAAAAATACCCAACACTGAATATATAATGAAAGCCGAATATAAAACCAAAGCTACATGGTCATTTATCAAAAAAAATAACAAAACCCAACTACCACAAAAACAATATCCTAGAAAGTTTTGCAAAAAAATATAAAGATTCACAAACCATAGTAAATCAAATCAATA
>WOGO01004232.1:0-13468 GCA_015342085.1 Leptinotarsa defecta | reverse complement strand
GCTTTCATAAGATCAAAGTTAGAATACGCGTCAGTTGTGTGGAGCCCCTTTTATCAATATCACATTGATAGAATAGAAGCAATTCAACGACGATTTTCAAAACTGCTAAGCCTAAAGACCGATGGCATTTTTCCTTCAATAGAAACAACCCACTCTGAATTGCTACAAAAGCATAACTTTCTCAGTCTCAAAAAAAGGCGTGAATATTATAGTGTTATACTAACCTATAAAATCATCAAAAGCATGGTTAACTACCCAACATTACTGGAAAAGTTTAATATACGCATTCCTGAAATCTGTTCCAGACACCCGAGTACTTTCTATATAAAAACATCTCACACAAATGTTCTGGAGAATTCTCTGATCCATACCATGTGTAGAGTGACAAACACTGTTAGCGATAATTAAGATATATTTAGTTGCAAATTGTCAGATATAAAATCCCACTTACTAAAATAATCGTTTTGTCGTCTATAATAAATATAAATGTAGTCTTTATAGTCACTTGTTTGTATTGTTTGTAGTGCTTGTAGACTTTACAGTCACTTGTTTGTGATGTATTTATGATACTCTGTTAATTCCCTCTCTGTAATTGGGCTATGTCCTGTAGAATATTGTATTACAAATAAATAAATAAATAAAATTGATTGAAAAACATAATCCAAACAGGCATAAAGTCGTTCATGAAAAAAGCCTATTCGTTTATGAAACTGAGTAAACCATCCTAATGTAAAACTCCACTTCAAATAAAAATAGATATAGTCATAAAGAGATAATGTAGCACGGTCAGTAAGATTTATATAGGTAATGTGAATAAGTCTTCGAACCAATGCTTCATCACAGTGGTCACCACGCTTGCCATTAGCCAAGTATACCCATAGAAACATCCACCCATTCATCCCTGGAGTTATCGAACAGAGCGGACATACCCCGCCGTTCCTGCAAAACCCGATAAAAGATCCAGCGCATCGTGGCAGAAGCAAAGACAACCCCGTAAAGGATGCGCCGGCCGTCCAGGCCCATCATAGCATCTCACTACTCGATTGTTTCGACGCCGCCGCTATTTTTTGCCCATCGGCGACGGACGCCGACGTTCGGCGGGAGAGACTAGTGCTCAAACGGACCGCCAGAGCGCGCGCGCCGAGCCGGCTGTCGGCCGCCATTGGTAGCGGGGCGGAGCCGCGAGCTGACAGATCATTCATCTGAACACCCCACTCTGCCCCCTTCGAGCGGCGTGATTGACAGTTGGCAGACGACTGCGGAACGCGTAGCACCACCGCACGCGGTACATCGGAAAAACGACACCTCAACGAGAAAAATATCCATGATCGGGCCGTCTTCGAGGACATCCATCGATACGTCGGTGTGACAGTGAAGTGAGACGAAAGAGTGCTCTGGATAGTGAAAGTGCGCGAGAGTGACACATCGGCCACCCTAAAGTGCGGGCAGAGTGCTGTTCATGGCTCAGCCACGGGTACGAACGTAATCTAGGAGGCGACGCTTTGGATACGGCACTTTCGTTCATCAGTCAGCACCACGTTCAGAGGACCATAATTCATCCGGCAAATTAATGGAGTCATCTGCGATCATCAATCATAACCACTACCCGACGCATAAATCATAGCGCATTTTATAAACCGTACGGCATGCCCCTAAATTCTAATGGCGCGTTCTTTAACCCCAGTGGCATACCTCTAAACTCAAGAAGCGCGTTTTTTAACCCGAACGGCATACCTCTAAACTCAAATAGCGCGTTTTATAACCCGAACGACGTATCCCTTAACTCAAATAAACGGAATGTAACGCGATTTCCGTATAAATAACGCCGATAAATAATTAATCTGTTTAGGGCGCGGTAATCTGAATGTAAACTGGTATTATGCAGAAAAATTTGTTACGGATGAACTAAAAAAACTGTATAAGGCATTTTAACGATTCTTTCGCCTATGAAAAGTAACATGTATTGTATTTTATTCCAAGAAAAAGCAGAGATTTCCACTGGAATTACAAAAACGTATCAATAGTATCAATATGAAATAACTATCTACATGGTTGAAGTTCTTATCACTTTCCACAATAAGTCCGCTAGGCTATGTGTGTAACTATTATAATTAAGTCACAATAAACGCTATAGACACGGGTAGAATCGAAAGATGGTGACATTTGTGTTCAGAGATCATACAGAAACGGGAAATATCCGATTTTTTGAATGTTCGTTTGTAATGGACTAACTAAACTGGTATACTTTAACGATTTCAAAATTTATTTCATCTATGAAAAGCTACATTATCGAAATGTTATATAAATAAGAAATACCGCGGGTCACAATATACGCTTTTTCTTCAAATTAGTCAATTGTATCGCTGATGGAATCAAAAGATGACAAGGTACTCCTTTTATAGGATATTGATCTGTATCCGGATAAATAGTTCCACAATGACGTACTACTCTCCAATTGATTTGAGTTAGTCCTTTGGTTGAGATAAAAATGCCAGGAGTATAACAAAGAGTATTCAGTGATTTACGGGGGTAAATTATTTATGTATGCGACGAGGACCAAGTTGCTGGTAAAAGCTTTCGTCTATGAAAAACATCTGTGTAACAGATTCAGTGATGAATATATAATTTGTTCAAACTTTTGAACCGGGAACTTGACCTATGTTTCTCTAAGTTGGGCTTCTTCTTCAAGTGCGTAGCTACACCAAGATTGGTGTACAAGGAAAAAATATTATTCCTCGGGTAGAGGAAATCTACATTTGGAAAGTTCTAGTCTCACTAGTTTTGGTTTCTTTAGGCTACAGGTTTGATTTTCTGTCAAAAGCTGAGATAAATTTTAAGAATTTGGCAACGTTACTTAGTTTCTTTGATTTCATCAAAACAAACAATGGCACAAACTCTAGTGAAGTAAAGAATATAATTCCAATACCACTCCCTTTGTGTTCTTTTGCATACACATATCCAAAAAAAATCATGGGATGCACGTGCTCCAGATTTATGCCACCATGAATTGTACCCGTGCGAAAACAGGGTGTATTTTTCACGGAGCGACGGCCATTGGCAAGGCCTTCGACCTTATTTATATTACCAGCGGATAGATATAATGCCGGGTTCATCAAGATGCGTTGTCCGACGCTGATCGTACTTTGCGTGCATACGCAAGTAGTTTTGTCGTTATTATGAAAACGTTTGCGTCCGTATTCTAATTCGGCTGTAATGAGAATTCAGGTGATGTGTAGCACGGGAATAGATTTTAATAGGTCTTGGCGCGATGGGGGTTTATAAAACATTCGATCCGAGGAAAGATAGTTCAACACGAGACATAGTAGAGCACTCTTAGAAAGATATATCCAAGAGCGATTAACATACGCCACAGAGCACCTTGGAACGCATTGTGAACCGAGTCATATCAGACACAATTTCACACTCTCATGGAAAACCAGCTACTATTCGGCTACTGAACCGTCTCAGACACTACGATCTGTCAAAAATGCATTTTTTAGTCAATTTGGAAATTTTGAAATGACGAATACAGTCCGATTGATTATTTGATTCATCTCATTTTTTCATTCATCTGTCGATGAATATTCAAAGCCAATTTTAGGGGTTACTATATAACCGTTAGTCATTAAGACCTACTTCAAGTAAAGCCATGTAATCTAGAGTTACTTATAGCAAAATGAATAGAAGCGTTCAGATTTTTTTTTATTAATGGAACTGTTTTTCCCACATGCAGATCCAAAATCAATTTCCAAACAAATATGTTGATACAGAGTACTTTCTATTCTGATGAAGATCTTAGAAACGAAAAACGGTTTCAGAATACTGGCATAGCGTCAAAATTGGTCATTTTACCGTAACATAAATGAAAATAATTTTTCAGTTGATTTTTCAGAAATAAAAACACCACTCACTCAGGCAGTGCGTTCTTTAATCCGAACGGCATACCTCTAAACTCAAAAAGCGCGTTTTATAAACCGAACGGCGTATCTCTAAACTCTAATAAACGGCATAGCATCAAAAATGAAAATAATTTTCCAGAAGAGGCAACATTTACGTAGTTGATTTTTCAGAAATAAAAACACCACTCACTCAGGCAGCGCGTTCTTTAACCCGAACGGCGTATCTCTGAACTCGAATAAACGGCAAAGCATCAAAAATGAAAATAATTTTCCAGAAGAGGCAACATTTTCGTAGAAATAAAAACACTATCCACTTTTCGAAAATTTGTCGTTGATTGCTAACGCACTAAATATACAAAAAATTGCTTCAAGTAATTTTCACTGACGACTAGAAGAAGGAGGTTTGCAACAATGGAGGCAAATAGTGTCCTAACACATACAAAAATCCATACGCTCATGAACTGATACAAACAAAGATATCCCATAAATTTGACAAAGAAATTATTGTAGCTACGACTTCAATACTTGCTCTGCTGAATTTACGACTGTTTTTCTTTAAAATTAATCCTGAATGCGCAATGACCAGTGGCATTGGACCCCAACTAATTTAAAATAAATAACAGGCTTTTATCAAATAGAAAAACCCATATCGTTCACCATAATTAGCGAGTATCGAGTTTGATATTACTAAAATAATTGAATTAAGGCATTTTACTTCATGTTTGTTTACGAATAGTGACGTGCGCGATAAAACTTTTTATAATGCCTTACAAGTTATTGCTCCTAATAGATTTTTAATGGTACAATTAACACGAACACTGTAAATAACAAATTAAACAAGGATTTAATGTCGAAATTATGTCATTCGCCAAACAAAGTGTTTCAACAGAATGTCACATGGAATTGGAAATAACCACAATGGCTAGTGTAAATGAAAAATGAGCATTTGAGTATCGGCATTGAATTCAAAAGAACGGATTGGTGAAAACTCTTGATATACTGTTTTTTTCGCAACCTGATCAGAAAACTCTGATCTAACGCTTTTGTAACAGCGGCAAAACCCCGTCTCAGTGATCATGAGGTCACGGATCGGTGAAAATTTTTGCTCTACTGTTTTTCTTTCTCAACATGGCTGAGAAAAAATCTGGCCCAACGCTGATAACAGCGTCAAGACCCCCGTCTGTGCGATTCAAATAAATCATTAGGCCATAAGTGTGTACTGCCTCTTGAGTAAGAGTTGCTAATGGATCGAGAAAGATAATTGTAGATTCGATTAGTCAATAGCATCAATTAAACCCGAGTTTCTACGGCTCATCGTGCAAGACTTATATCCGACCGGTAATTACGGTTTGGCACTCAACGCATTCTTTTAATTTTCTCTTAAAACCGATGATCCAGCACTTTGCTGGACCGAAAGATATCCTACCTGATTATATGCAGTAAAATGTCGTTCGAAAAAAGCCAGTCACCGTGATTCTGGATTATCATCGAGGAATGCCGTGAAGAATCCGAGTCGACAAAGAAGTTGTCGAGGCCAAGTCGGTTGATGCGAGTTTGTCTTCTACCGTCGCTTGCTTCGATGTTGTTTGTTGTAGCGACGCTTGCTGGGATATAAAAGTGAATAAGAAAAGATTCTTCGGAACGACACACGGGAACTTCTATCTCGGTGAACAACTCAATCTTTAAATAACCTCACTGTTCAATGATGCGTTTTTTCTCTCGATTTTTTTTTCATTAGATTCAGAAAATATACTCCAGTTCTGAATGATATTCGAGATCATTAGGTACGTTGAATGACTTAATCTAGACTTAACCTAAAGTGTCAATAGTGTGCTTTTTTCCGCCGAAAATAATTTTTATTCTCTTGAGATATTTTAGAATAGGTATCGCCCAGTTTCATCAGGTCATCTCTCAATAGGAAGTAACAATTTTTTATAATCATTTTAAAATTTTATCTAAAAGAACGGTATACCGAAACGAATATATTTCAGAAGAATTGACAGTTGAATCAACTTATAATTTTGGGATCCGTTATAAAATTATAATTATCATAATAAAGTGAAATCTTAAAACAAAATAAGACCGAAATTATTTTTATAGGAATGTTATTGGACAGTAAATATATCTTGCAGTTTTCGAAAATGTCCCTGAAATGAAGAAATTAAGTGAATTGACAATAAGTATGATAGAAATATTGTGTTTATTGACAGTGAATAACAATTTTTTTCATTAATATTTCAAATTACATATCTCGATTCGTTAACATCATTCATTTTGGTTTATTTCCATTCAAATGAACAACGCTACATTGAAGTGTAATTATTTGAAGAAGATCAACAATTTCATCTTAAAAAAAAACCAGATTCATCAAGAAGATTGAACAATTGTGCTGATGTTTCAATAATTTATCAACAACAAAAAATGAAGCTATATTTTTATCACCATATAATACAAATTAAACCATTATTCATCATTTATTTTTAGGTTAGTTTCGACCTAGGCATTCAGAATCATCCACGAGTTTAACCAACTAGCTTTGTACATATGCTTCTCTGAACTTCCAGAAATACAAAAATGTAACGATTTTGTATTCAAATCATAACATTCTAATATGCTCTTTTTTATATTTTTCTTCGACATTCTTTGTTGAAATATTTCAGACCACGCAGTTAGGGCCTACTATTATTATTATGCCTCATTTCTTGAAATAGTTAATACGAAACATTATCTTCAGGTTATTTCTTTAGGTATCAATTACATTTATTATCAAGTTCAAATATTTTTCTGTCAGGTGTTGTAACATATAAAGTCAAAATCTAAAATTACAGTTGGTATAACTGTACGTGAAATTCTGAACTAAATGGTGGCAATGGATTGTTGAATAATGAAAATGAAAAATTATGCGACGGATACTTACGAATGTTTCAAATTAAATTGGTCAAACTAAGTTGCTGAAAAGTCAAAAATATTCATGATGATTCATTTTGGATGACATCGAATATAGTTGTCTATAATCGCTGTAAAACTTCGTGAAAGTAGGCTAGCTTTAAAGTTTTTCATCGTTTTTATGTATCAAAAGAAATAACCATTCATGAATTGATATTGAAAAGGGTCAGTGCCACTTAAAAAAAGCGTCAGCATTCATTTTTCGAAAAAAACAGCTCAAAATAACTAAAAATATCTATGTCCTTTTCACAAATTTTCATCCATCTTTATTCATTGCTGCTGTTCCGTTTTCCCACTACGTGGCTCCAAAAGTAGAATCGGAACCAGGAAACAAGCGGAAAAGTCGTGTAAACTGCGGGAAAACCGGGGAAAATTCGTCTCGAGCCGTCGGACCCCAACCTAATTGACGCGTAGCAGCAAAAAGGCCCCTAAACGGAGTAGAATCGTACGAATACTATCAAAGTGAAATCGAAATTTAAATCAAATCAGCTTATACGAATTTATAGGTTCGAATAGAGAGTTTTTTGGAGTTTTTCTGAAAGATACATTCACATTATACTTAGAGCAACGAAAAAATTGACCAAAAGGCACTTTACTCATATTATTCATTCTGTGGTAACGTTATATTTCATTCCATTTTCCAATTCTGATATCTTGCAATTTCAATTTTACAGCATGCGGAACGTTAGACAGAACCATTTTCATTTTGAGGTTAAACTTTTCAATTACGAAATGTAAGCTTCTCACTGTGAAATTTTTGATGTCCACACAGAGTTTACCACTTGTGAAAACAACTACTTGTGTAGTCTTAAAGAATAAAAACCGTAGAAACTTTTGAATCAACGACATTTAGCTGTGAAACGTTTGATATTCCAAAAGCTACAGAAGACTTACGTTTGTATAGCTCTTTCTCAACGATGAACCGAGTACAAGCTTTCAAATAAACAGTAGTTTTCGCTGATTTACTGTTTTATGTTCGATTTCACTGTAGAACGAACGAATGCTTCGTTGAAGTATTTTTTATTGAAAACGCATGTGAGATCTTTTGTTACCCCAACTGTAGAGAGCATCATCAACCATCCCATGACTTTTTTCGTTTAAAACTAACACGCAGTACTTTCAATACCAGTCTGAGGT
Organism: Leptinotarsa defecta; assembly: GCA_015342085.1. Taxonomy (NCBI): domain Eukaryota; kingdom Metazoa; phylum Arthropoda; class Insecta; order Coleoptera; family Chrysomelidae; genus Leptinotarsa; species Leptinotarsa defecta. The sequence continues at coordinate 5,486 of WOGO01004232.1, read as the reverse complement.
CACCCTGGTCGAAATCCTTCCTCTATATGGAAATCAAGATTCAAATTGCACGCTCATAAAATTTTACTGGCAGACGGTTAAAGAGACGTTTTGAAATCATTCCCGAGCCCTCAAAATAAAAAAAGACCACCATATAACACAGTCTGTTTAGTACTCCATGAAATTTAACGACGACAACCATTCCATTCCAACAAGTTCCTGGTTTAGAGCCACTAAAATCGAGACTAAAAAGTGAAATAACCTCCATACACTGCTCACGTCGCGGGTAAATACTTCATCATTGACTGAATAGGAGCATTGTGCACAGTGTTGCCAAAACAATACAGGCAGTTGTTTTGCGAGAGGGTTTACGTCAACAATCATAACCTTAAAACGGCGCTCTGAGCACGAGAAATCGAACTGTCCAATGAAACAACCAACAAAAATAAAGTAATAGATGAAATGATCCTGTTACGTTTTGTTGGCAATACAGATTGTGCGTTGAGAAACTTGAAATGTGGTAGACGTTTCAATTTTCACGAAGGAATATCCACCCTCATTTCTATCGTGAGTTAATAAAAAGTAAATTTAAAGGCAATAAAAGTACAGAACTTTTTCGGTTAGAAGTTTGGGAAGATGCTTCCCTACCTTCAGTGAAGTTTCATAAAACATTTCCGGGGAATACAGAAATAATTGATTCTTTTGATAAAATTTCACAGTGAATTACATTATTCTATCATATTTCGGTGAGTTGAATTGAAGAACGTTATAAAATAAATAAAAAAAACAACTGTTTATGATTCGATAAATGGTGATTGTAGTTTCGAATAAAAATTTTTAGCATGTCACCATTTTAGCTTACTGAGGAATATACCTGTTTGTGTTTCAAAATTGCTCAATATAACCCATAAGAAAGGGGTTTATTCGGATAAAAGTATTCACTGTATGCTGACATTCATAAAATGTATCGATTTATAAAAATCTCCCGTGAAACTTTGAAAAATGTACATATGAATTTCGTAGCTAGAAAGAACCACGCATCCAAGATGAACTCCATTTATGATATATCAATTATATGCTTCTAGAATATATGAGTCTTTCACACTAAAATCATATAATTGTTGATGTGATCCATACTGAATATATTCTAAGAAAGTAAGCATTCATTTTAGATATTGAAACAGAAAAGTTATCAATATTTTTAGTTCAGATAGATGCAACTGCAGAGTCGAATAATTCCATTATCACCCGTGGTTAAAGTCTAAAAAGATAAACTGAAACTTGTACGATATCTGGTAGAAATAATGATAATCCTCTAATCCCCAGCTTCGATAAGCGCCGATCAAGAAAAATAAGATAAGATCTCCACCACAACCACCTTTCTTTCACCTGTTTAGTAATTTTTCCAATGTATTTTTTACGACAATAATTTGTTCGAATATACCGTCCCAGCTTCCTAATCTTTGAAATGTTGCGCAAACGGAATTGACGAATTATCGATGAGCATTTTATGAGGCATTTATCATGAAAACCAAATTTCTAAAGTTGCAATAAACTTGATACATGAGAGCTTGACTACCGTTTTTATTACACTTTTATCTTTAATGCGGACATTTATTTTTAATTCTTTAAGCTGTTATTTATTACCTGACGATTTTGGGTATTTATTTGAAACAATTACGTGGAGGTGCCTAATTTCACAAATTAACACTTAATAATTGCCCAGCAGAAATAAGCATGCAACTGAAAAAAAAATACCGGACAAAAATTTCACAATAAATCACGCCGAATACAAAAATTGGTTGTAATATAATTAGTACTATTCTAACGCTAGTAGCGGTTTATCTACGCGTTTTTCTGCAACTGCTGACGAGGTTATAAAAAACGGCATGTCAATTTAGCACTCTCAATTTGCCGCTTCCAGTGATTTTATTTATTACTGTTGGACAGCATGTAAATGTCCAGCCGTGTAATCGGTTAAATGCTTTTTTTGTCCGGTTTATCCAGTTGGAAATTTATTTTCTTGTGGTGTATGACTCCATATAAAAAATATTTCGCTAAATAACTTTGTTCAACGGGTATTTTTGAGATCAAAATGTACGCATATCGAATTATTTCCTAAACGAGTGGGTGCGAAATTTTAATCTGCAACATATTTTAAAATCATTACCGATCAACAACATTTAAAAGCGTATCAAGTCTGCCGAAAAAATTGATTATTATGGTACGACAGGCAGAAGTAATCCATAGTTTTCTTTCCGTATTACTTTGTGTTTGCTTCTTCATTTGGGGTTAAAACAAAATCGCGATATGGCAATATTGCTTACGTTATTGAATGTAACGTCAACCTCTGTAGAGAAATCGTAAAATCTCAGTGAGTGGTCCTGTGGTTTCTGCGTCAAGATAAATTGTGCAGTGCCGTATTCAAAGTGTTTTCCCCCATGGACTTTGCACCAAAATTCTCATATGAATCATTTTTAGGTGTAACTTATAGCATAAGGCCGTTACCTAGTCATCAAAATTCTCATCATGGATGTTCTTCAGAAAAACGTAAATATATACATGTTTCATATAATAGATATTAGTTTTGTCAGGTATATAACCTGAATTTATTATTAATATGGAAAGAAACTATTCATAATGATTTTTTCAAACCAATCACAGTATTTTTTCTAGAATTTTAGAACACAGAAAAGATTATAATGATTATCTCTATGACTCATACGCATGGGTTCCAATCATGAAATATTTCTATATTTTTATAAAACAATTCGTTTTTAATGTATATTTTTCAATATAATTATACTAAAATACAAGCTGGAATAATGTGCTAAATAAGCTTTAGTAGTTTTCAACAAATCTCTGTTAAGGTAGTAAAACCAAAATTGGAATTCAAAATTTGAGAAGTGTGAAAACTCTGTTTCCAAACAATATATCAGTATACTTTGCTAGAGATTACTGGATCAAAGTAAGTTTCAAACATTAATTAAAACACAATTTCTGACGAAAAAGATCAATCATTCAAGAAAAGTTTGTTAAAATCAGAGCAGGTTATCATTATTCAATAAATCACTTTTTTTTCCGAAATTCCAATAACCTGTAAAGATTAATAAACCAGTTGAAGCAGCCTATCAAACAAAATATTGAAGAGGAAGTTATTACGTTGTTTATTTCAGTGAAATTCAACTATTTTTGTGAGAAAATGCCACACAAACATGGCAATCCGTCATGAAAATGACGAAAACATCCGCGACGGATACTTGAAATTGAAATAAAATCGCCAGTCACGAAAATATAACACATTTATTAGCTTTTGATATGAAATGATTTTATTCTTGAGTTGATGTTTTCAAAGTATCAATCAAAGAGTTTCAGAGTTGTCAAAAACTTTGACTACTTTGAAATTTTGCAGGTGTATGTTCAAAAATATTATTCATCTTGACCCAAATACTAGAAATGTATCACTCGATAAAATCGAATGTTTGCATTCACGATTGGATTTGTAAGTAATTGATGAAACATGAAATGGTTTTGCAAATCTTTCCAATGCTTGAGTGTAGAATAAATGGATTTTCGATTTGCTGTTGCTACAACATTGTTTTTTATATAAGTGGCGGTATCAAAAACAATATCAGCGATATGTTCACGTGATTCATTATTATTGTTGTGCTGAACATTGTTGTTTGAAGGGGAGTGTCGCAAGAATTATCAAAGTTGATAAGTTTTTATTGTGTTTGAAAAATAAATTCCCAAAACGTCCCAACGTCAATCTATTCCTTTGAAGATAATTTCTGTGGCGGTAGCAGAAAAAGTATTTCAAAATTAAAAGTAAACTACAGTAGATACATTTATTATACACCATAAAATATTTTATTACTTAATGATCGAATAAAATAATTATAACACCTCCAGTGAAATCATTCAAATCCCATTCATTGTATTGTGTTCAAAATTTGATTATTGGATTTGAATAAGAAATCGTTGTGTTCTGACATACTTTTGCACAAACAACATTTAATCGACTGTATCATACATATTAATTTTTTTAAATCTCGGACCAAATGCATTAATATTTATAGTTTCTCACAATTTTAGTTTCTCACAAACTGCGTAGATATAAAATCTGGTTGAGATTCTAATTTATTGAAAATGGCTTGAAATTCAGAATAAACTAAATGATTATGTTAATTTTCTTTGCATTCAATAAAATATGGCGTTTGCTTGACGCAGGTGAATATTTTATATGTTTGATATTTCGAAACAGCGAAATGGATAAATTCAAGCACAAAAGAAAGTTATATGGCCTTACAGCGTGGGCTACAAAATATTCCAGGTGCCAAGGAAAAAGGTGTTTGAAACCGTAGATGCATTAAATTTGGATGAATACCTGTACATTTTCTTGGTCATAACCCAGTACTTTCTGGTATTATGGAACTCCAAATTGAAAATAAAAAACTTTTCACTTGTTCTTTGAAGTGAAATCAAGCTCTAATTACTATTCGGACTGAAAAACTCAGCGGCATTACTTTTTTACACCTGAACAAAAATTAAGCGCGTCGAATGTTGTACACACTAGTCGTTAATTTAATTGTTAAAGTCATTTGTTTTATCGTCCATAAATTACTCGTGGTAGCACTAAATAACGTATTGCAAATATTAGTATTTATTTTCACTTCGATAGTTGAACTTCTTTTAATTCAAAAAATATCCAACAGCGACTTAAGAATTTCGCACAAATTTTTTGTTCAACAGAATAAAAACATTTATTTCAAAATAATGATTTAAAATATTTTTATTTCATGTTTTTTATGTATTTTCATTTTCAAAAGCAATACCTTATATATTTATTTATATGTTTGTTGAATTATTGATACTATCATTTGTTGATCCACATATGTTATTTGGATTTGAAAAAGCTTCAATGCAAACCCATTTCAAATTAATCAAGTTATATTTCTACTCGCATTTTTGTAATGAAACATATTCACAAATTCTTAAAATTGATTTATATCCTCTGATAAAGTCAATCGATAGGTTAACGGTCTAATAAAAAAGTACATACTGTACATTGTACATACTTACAATCTAACTGGAGAATACAAAAATTACTATGATTTTTATATGAATATTCATTTAATATTTTATATTTTAAGTGAATCCCTAATATACCATTTTAATATATGTTAGTACCTTTAATATATTTGGGAAAGAAAGTTTTTGACTTTCTACTACTCCATCTTGATACCATTCATTTATAGTAGAACACATGTGAATGATATCTGATTTTATCCCATAACGAATGTTTGGAATACAAACTGAGTAGAGAAAAGTATCTTCTGTAGAATTCAGTGTTCATATAAAAGTATTTGTTTCGAAAGATTTTTTTCGTTCGTGTAATTCAATATTTATGTGAAAGTAGCTGTTTCAGGAGGACTTTCTTTCAGTTTGTGTCTGAAAGTTACTTCTTTGCATGATCTACACATCCATGTATAGAGTTACTTATTTTG
>WOGO01004231.1:0-13469 GCA_015342085.1 Leptinotarsa defecta | reverse complement strand
ACCTCGTTAATCCTTAGCTCGCACAAGTTTCGACTTCTGAGGGTTGTCGTTCGTAGGGGTGCGACAGCTGGTTAACGTAAAAACAGATTTTAAACAGATTTTTTGAACAGATGTCCATATAGGACGAAACTGCAGTAACGTTAGTTACAAATAAAAGTGGTAAAAAATATAGAAATTTTTATTTCTCTTTTCATTATTATCTCCTACCACGTACTAACGGCTACATCCATCAATTTATTGTTTAGAAGCATCTTAAACACACGAATACTCACCGCAGTTGACCGAGTGTTTGAACGGATATATGAGCAGAGAGGGTCTAAAAGAGGAGTCGCTGGATGTGAAGACAACCTGGTCATCGATAGATGTGTAACAATATAAGCGTAACCTCTCTATGGCCTGGATCGATTACCGCAAGACATTTGATACAATATCACAAGAGCGCATCTTGCATTTGCTCATATGCCTTGCGGTACCCGACAAATTAGTGAGATGCCTTCAACAACTGATACCACTCTGACGGACTCGCTTCACCATAATATCTGATCGAGCCAAAGTCCAAACAGGGTCGGTCACTTTCAGAAGGGGTGTAATTCAGGGCGATTCCCTCAGTACTCTTCTCTTGTGCATCTTACTATTACCATTATCCGTTGTACTCAGAAATACTCGAGGGTATAACTCCTGAAACCGCTGTTACAAGATCACCCATTTGATTTATATGGATGATCTAATCAGGGCAGCTGATGAACTTGGAACCCGTTTAACAAAAGGCTCATATAACAGCCGCAGAGATCACTTCACTTCTGCGACAACACAAGAATACGCTTTCCTCAGGTCGAGTGGGTTGAAGTCGGACACTGAGGGGTTCATCAGGATAGTGTATCCAACACCTAAGTCTACCGCAGTCGCGTTATAGGTATAGAGGATCGTGACACAAGGTGCAGGGCCTGCCGCGAGACGTCCAAGCCTCCCTAATGTACTTTTGCTGTCAGCACATTCAGTCTGGGCTTATAGCCATCGACATAACGCGGCCCAAATAGTGCTTCATTACCACCCACGACACTCTTACGGTATTGACGAAACACCGGTGTTGCGTACGCTCCGGGGGATATTGAATCCGTTGTGAGGAACGAAAAGTGTAGAATTCATTGGAACTATTCGTTCCTCACCCTCAGGCTTACACAAGCTAATAAGCCTGATATAGTTCTTTTCAACCACCAGAGCAAGGCAATATTTGTCGTGGAGTTTTCAGCTCCTGGCGAGACAAATATCGAGATTTTCTCTTCGAACTCCGCAGACTCTATCCAGATCAATCGGTCAAGATGATTGTTCTGATTATTGAAGTCCGAATCTCAAAATCATACCGGCTTGCCACATTAAGGCAGAAATCTTAGCCGGACAGATGCAGAAGGTTTTCATTCTTGGCTCACTGCGCCTGGTCGAGGCATATGATTCTCGGACCCAATGATCACTTACCTCATGGTGTGTGGAGTGATCGTTGGTTGATAATGCTGGCGCGCTCTCCTGAATGTATTAGGGCAGGGCTTCGGGAGATAGGCGAGCGGAAACTTAGGTTTAAAATAATAATAATAATATACCCTTTCGAATGGTACACATCGGGAAACTTTCCTACAAACATTAGTTGCCAATTGCCTAGAAAAATCTAAATCTTGATATACCAGACCTCTCATCAATACGGGTTCACAGATATCCTATATAACCAAATATTCTGCTCTTGAGATGGAGTATGAACCAACTGGAAAAGAAAATATTCATTCTTTGCCTCAAAATTCACTGAGAAAATTCAAATAAATATAAATGTAATTCTGACACTTTTGATCAAAACGTTATATGCCGTAGTGTAGTTTCTGTTGGAGATAGTCCTTGGAAAACTGAAATTAATCAGTTTTCCGTATCGAAATCAACGACAACAATGATGAACCAATACAAGTTCTCATAGGAGCTGATATCGCTGGTAAACTATTCACAGGGCGTAAACATATTCTAAAATGTGGTTTGGTAGCACTAGAAACTCTATTAGAATGGACATTGATGAAAAAAACGAATACCTACTGACGTAACAAAAGTTTGTAAGTCATTACAGATACTATTTCATGTAAAATGATGTAATGAATAATTGGATGAGTGAAGAAGTGATTGAAGAAATTATTATAGAAGATTTAAACGATAAATGTCATTATTTACCTCATAGGCATGTGTTGAAATTAACCTGTACCACAATCAAATTACGTCCAGTCTTTGATGCACTGGCAAAGGATAAAAATCAGCCATCTTTGAACCAATGCTTGGACAAAAGAAAAAGTTTCATACTTAGAATTGATCCCATCAATTCTGATTCGATTTAGATTGTCTAAGATAGGTGTTCTCTGATATTCGAAAGGCATTCCTTCAACTAAGTGTGAAAGTGATAGAAATTTTTTAAATAGTTTTTATGTAGATAATTTTGTGACGAGCGTTGAGTCTGAAAAAATACACAAATATCCACTAGTCAGGCGAATATTGAAACATACTAATATCAACAAAGCGTCTGGTCCTGATGAAGTACCCATCACCGTACTTATAAAGTGCACCAGTAAACTCGCACCAGTATTTCACAGTTTTTTACCTGTCTTACAAGGAAGGGGTTTTTCCTTCTTTTTGGGAGATGCTCGCGTTCAGCCTATTCCCAAAAAGGGCAAGAAAAATCTTCCAAATAATTATAGATCTGTCGCTTTGCTATCAGTGACGTAAAAAATCATGGAAAAAGCTGTAAACCACCATATCCTTAAATATTTAGAAAGCTTCAACATCTTGAGCGATCATCAATATAGCTTTTGGAAACAAAGACCAACAGACCACCTTCTTTGGAACGAAATTTGGGAATAACGCAATCGAGATACATGCAGGGTCAAAAGCTGTTACGCTTGATATTTCTGAGGCCTTCAACCGTGTGTGACATGAGGGTTTACTGGTCAAACTTTGATGCAACGGCTTGTCGGATCTTTTTTGTGTGTGGCTCTCTAGCTTCCTGAAAGAATTTTCGCTGCAAGTGGCCGTCGATGGATATGTCTTGAATACTTTTACCATGAACGCTGGTTTTCCCTAGGGATCCATTTTGTCTCCAATCTCATTTTTATTATATATCAGCGATTTATTGGAAAAAACCAAGAATCCTTGCTGATGACAGCACACTTTTCTCGTCATTCCATTTGGATTCCATATCTTCACCAGTAGCAGGAGGTTGCATATCTTAGTGAGGATCTAGAGGTGATTTCGAATTGGGTTGAAAGTAACCGGGTTTGGATTCAATAATGTCAGGACTGATAATTCCGCTTTAGGTTTCGATAAGTTTGTTGGGGGTTAAGTTGGATTCCAATACTTCTCGGCACAATCATGTCGGTGGAATTGCAAAAGCCGCTTCTTAAAGGCTTGGAACACTGTTCAGAACCAGAAAACTGTACACACCTCAGTAAATTTTGATGCTTTATAAAACTCATATCAGAGTATTCTCATTTATGCAACTCCTCCCTCAAGCATACCCTGAAGCTGCTGAATTTCATACAGAAAAGATCCATCCGCCGGAATGGAGAGACGAACATCACTTGCAACCTTAATCTCCAAACGTTTCGTTTTACCACAACTGCGGTATGTGAATCTTGAAAATAGCATGTAGTTTTTCGACTTGTAAAAATTTTTTGAAATCTATTTTTCCGTTAACTAGCTGACGCCATCCTACGAAGGACAACTCTCAGAAGTGTAAACTAGTGCGATATAAGGATTAACGAGGTATTTCCTTTTAACGTGCGAGTCCTAGCACGAGTACCTTCTTTGGGTATTTCACCTTTTACAAAAACTCCGATTTCCTCCTCAAAACATTACTTTCGTTCAATAGCAATGTAGTATTCGCCAATGACAAACAGATCTGGACACTGGGTTTGAGAAAATGTTTATAGATGGCTACGATTTTCTGAAAACTCAGTTGAAATACATACCTCACCATTCATCGAGACTACAGTGAAACTTCCTCTTGATACTCTTTCAGAGGTAATAAAACTATGGCCCAAACCTTTATATTTCTCTTCTATATAATCGCGTACATGATCTCCTAAGTCTTGAATAATATTTGATACTTAGATGGAACACATGAATTATCAATATAATGTTATATTCTGAACTGAATTTTTCGTTTATTGCCAATTTTGAATTAATGCTTAGTTAAAACTATTAATACCAAAAAAATTCTAAGATCTTGATGATTCTTGCACAAGTTTCAACTTCTGAAGATTGTCAATTGTATGGAGACAACAGCTAGTTATCAGATAAACTCGTTAAAAAAAAACAGAATTGAAAATGTTCTTACACATATATTTTTATATTGATTACACTTTTGAATATATATTCATTACAATTATTAATTTATCTAAAACCACTACACAATCAACAGTCTTTAAAATTGTACACATCTTTTGATTTTGTATCGTTAGATACATCAAACGTCCAATGAATAAAATTTACACTTATATACAATTACAAATATTAAGGCAGCAGTAAGCATATGATTTTTCATACAAGAAATACAAATTCTTTGTTCGTTTGTTTGAATTATTTCTCACAATATGAAATAATGAATGAAAAAGAACATAAAACATATCAGAAACATCTTTTGTTTAAATTACTCATCTCACAAAAAATTAAACCAATGGCAAACCTACTATAAAATTGAATTATAATTTGTTAATCAATCTTTAATAGAGACTGGAAAATGTCTGCTGATCAATAGTAAAATTTAGCAGAAAATTGTTTTAGGCACATGCCAACTAGTGAATGAATGAATGAATGAATCCAGTTTTAATTTTTAATAAAGCACAAATAGAGGTCTTTAAATTTCTATACCAAAACTACAAAAGAGTATATACTTCTAGAAAAGGCTCAGATCTCCATGAAACCTCTCACTTATACATAATATAGTGAGAGTTACACAGAGCTTCCATTAGAAGTTTTATAGAAAGAAGAGGTTATAAATCATATTTCTTACAAAAGTTTTAGATATAAATACATGTTTTTTTTTAAATATTTTCTCCAGTGAAAGTGTAGCCTATCAAAGTCATAATTTTTTGAATGGAATGACATATATTGCTTTCCATATTCGGACTCTGCCAGAGAAATATATACTGAACGGTTCAGAAGTGTTGTCAAAAATAACGTAAGAGTTTTTCTATTCAACCAACCTTATTTTCAAAGAAAACTCATTTGAATAGTCTGTTATATTGTGAAGACGTTTAAAAATTGTAATTATTTCATTATTGAATAATAATTTTACCCATATCTTTTTCCACCAACTTTTTTATTTGAGATGTGATTTCACCTTGAAAAGCCCTTTTTGAAAATATCGGGTTGTATAGTTATATATCTGGTGATTTACAAGTTATAATAAATATAGTTTCAAAAAATATACTATTTTCAATATTGAAGTTCTTCAATAAAAATTTCGGAAAGAAATTTCAAAGTGAAACAAATCTTAGACAAATTAATAGACATTCAGGTGATCAATCCTTCCATATATATGTAAAGAAGAGACTTTTCATAATGAGAGTTTGTTCAGATGAAAATTATCTACAAAAGGCTGACATCGTCGACTAGGTTCATTAAGGCCGAAAATTTTCATACTTGGTTTTCTATCGAATCATAACATGGAATCTATCAAATAACATGACGTTTCCTTGAAAAAAAAACAATTATTCCAAATCTCCTTCTGAGAAAATTAACTTTGTTTTGCCTCTTTCCATAGTAGAACTTACATGAACTGCTAGGTATATACTCGTTCAACCATATTTTTAGAAAGCTTCTTTCCACTGGGAAAACAAATGAAAAATAAAATATAAAGCATCCATTCGGATGAAAAAATTGTTTTCGGGTTTTGATTCTTCCAGTATCAAGAAAGTTGTTGGTCAAATTATAATTTAATGATGAAAACATGTTCACAACAAAACTGACTTTTCAAATGAAATTTCGTTGAAATGGGGACGGTTGAATATTGATTTTTTTGGCAATATTTTTGGAATAACTTCTGAACCGCTCGTTGTATACCCATACAATCTTATATTTTTGAAAATAACTCTTTTGACAGAATTCGCCAGATCTCATATCTCATTCAATTTTAAAAAATCCAATATCGATACATCATGATTTTACTGGATACCCAGTATATCAGAAAAGAATTCAGAAAGTCCAATACATTGTTTTCTAATACTTTTATTCAAAATATTTTATAACTTCACTCCTTCATCACAATCTTCTAAATGAAACTCGATGTGACACATTGTGTGTTCAATTGGAATCCAAATGAAATCCAATTCTTGTATACACATTATTTTATATCCTCTTTAAACACTGTATTCAGCCAGGCAAATTGCGGCATCTAAATAAAATGTTTTCAAGGAGCAAAATAGTTACATAAATAATATAATAAAGAGCACTGTCAGAGAAAAAAAATACTAGAATGATGTTGACTAATACTTAACAAATATTTGAAAGCAGAGAAGATTGCTTGAAGTAAAGATTCACATATTCACAGAATATAGTTAGAAAGCCTTCTTTTTTTTTCGAGTATTTTCAAATATCAATCACCATTAGATACCAAAAATCGATATAATACTTCAGGAACTGAAATTTTTCTACTACACGAAAATAATATACAATATGAAAATCAGAATAATACTTATTTAATGTTTAATTAAATGTTTGATCTCACATATTTTGTTGGTGAATTAAATAAACCATAACATAACCATTTATACAAATGTAAATAAATTAATATCAATGATCACACAGTATATCTATACTTATAAACATGTATAATACAATTTCAAATCTGCATACTAAGTGAACTCTCAGCGTTATCATTTTCAGTTATTAACAAATCGTCAAAGATTTGTGCAACAAAAAACAGATTTTTTGGGTTTTATAAATCTTACATTTTAAAGTTACAGAGAAATTACATTTGTAATCACAAGTATATATCCCCGTCGGTTGTGCATATCTACAAAGGTTTCGTAAATTTCCCAGGGATATTACTATTGAGTCACTTTACACACTTCAATCAATTCCTTATGTCGTATACTGACCAATAAAAAATTGATTAACATATATGTTTCTCTGTAATAAAATAAATTATATTTTCAGTCATCTTGAGGTTAGTTCTTGAAGTAAACACTGCGCTGAAATCGTACTTCAAAATCAAATAACACTCAAATTTAAATCACTTTAATGATTTCCAATTCAATTCTTGGGGCTAGATCATATGTAATCTAAATCATTTTTACAATAATTTTGAATCAGCTGGAATCAATCTTCTCAAATAATTACAATTGGAGTTGGTTTGATGATCAATTAATTCGTAATAAGTTTATTATTTCTGACATTTTGAACTTCAAAAAGTTATTCCTCGGGTTCTAGTATTAAATATGCCTGAATAGTTAAACCTGTTACTTCGTATTTCATTACAATTTTTACATTATGTATGTTGTATAAGTTGGAATGACTTGGAATGTAAATACAGTATATTGATAGAAGACAAAAAAACACAATTAACAAATACCATTAATCATAATACAAAACTGCTATATTTTATTTAAAATTGTATTAGTAAATTAAAACACACTTAAGTGATATAGAACTGAATACAACCTATTGCTTCCATCATGGAGGGGTTTACCAAACAAAACGAACTATAGAGACTAGTTGAGGTCAGGGAAAAAAGAAATTACGAATAACACAAAAACCACTCAGGTAATAAAAGATTTTTCGAAAGAGTTGACACATCAGTTTAGTCCAAGTTTTGCAGCAATAGTAGTTTTGAGTCTTGGACGACAGCTAAGGTTTTAGACTGGTTGAATCTTCACTTATTGATAATCAAATTACAGAACTTTGGTCATTCGGATAATTTTGAGACCCTGGATGGAAATGTATTCCCTCAAAAGACGCACATTGTAAGTTGGAAGCATTTCACATCACGTCTTATTACAGTTACATCAAAAGTTCCATAAAGACCATTGTTATTCAAATTGTAATTGTAAAAGTTGATGATTTAGAAGTTATTTTCAATAAACATCTTATCACTGTTCTTCACATGAACTTCAACAATTAGTAAGTCACTGTAGTTACTGGTATTAGTATATAAGATCTATTCCAGAGTATACATCAACTTATTCATTACACTGTTCATGTACATGAAATAGAATGGGTTGAAAATAATGTTTTACATATTTGTACATACAAAAAATATTTTTGTCTGGAACCATCTAGAATTATTTGAATCCATTCAATTCATTGGAATGTAGGATTATTACAAATGATCTTTTTTTTAAAAAAATTAGCGAATGATATAATAAACTCTGATCTTTCAATTACTTTGTCTGACTGAGAATTACTCATCATACAACTAATGGATATTTCAACTCAATATCAAGACTCATGCGGCTCAGGAAATATTTTAATGGTGATACCATAGGAAAATTATCTTTGCTCTATCAAGTCACTGTGTCACACCAAGTACCTCCATTATAATGTAATTATTTGTCTCAACACTAGCGAGATGGGGCAAGCGGCAGACATCCAGAATGATTTGAATTAGTATCGTTTTTAATTTCATCAAATAGTAAAGACTTTCTGCCACTTATGCAGTTTTGAAAAATATTTTTATTTTATTTCAAGATCTGTCTCCATTTATACACGGTTATTTTTTGGCCATATGTAACAGAAGGAATACGGGAATGTTTGTGTTTCAGACCCAAAATATTCCTAATCCTGCCCAGACTTGTATTTAAGTTATTTTATTTCCATTAGTTTTGTAATATATAATTGATTCTCCATCTGCCTATGTTTACATTTTGTTCATATTTTGTAACATAAGATGATACAGCACTTTCATTTGCAAATGAGAAAACAAAAATTTTCAGAACAAATAACTTCAAACAGTGACAAACAGCCATTATTCTATTAAAAATACCCTCAACAAAATTCATTTATTTATTATATTCTATACGATGCCCCAATGAACCAACTATGTTCTTTGAAAGAACATTTCATAATGAACAGCTTCAAAATTATTTATGTGGTAATCAACAATACAATGAAATCTAATCTTTTGTTTAAAAAAAAATTCAGGTCAATATTTTTTTTAGAATCCCGAAGATGGCATTATTGATTTTCTAGGAATTAAGTGAATCTTATCCCAAACAAAATTCAAAATATGATTCATTGTCAGATCATCAAACCATTAAGAAATCATTACAAATATCTTGAAGGAAAACTTGAAAAATCAATGTCGTTCAAACAAAACTGTAATGAGTATTTATGTTGAATGAACACGTCAAAAATAAAAAATAATTATTCAACTTGCATATGCTATACTGTTGTTTCTACATCACTAAAATGATCAAAGTCATCATGACTGTGTGATGTAATGCGAAGCTGATTTACATCACTCACAAATGAATTGATCTCAGAATCAGAGAGACAGGGGCTAGCACGTGATAAGCTATAAAGGTTTCTTGATCTTTTGGGTTGTGGTCCTCTCCTGATCTGTTGATAAAGTTCATCTAGATCACTTACTGATACACTACTAGCTCTACTTTGACCATCAGCTCTACCCAATCTCAAGTCGTGAGAAGGGTTGATATATATTCGACGGGTAGAATTACCACGCATAGATTCTACTGCACTTGAGCGCTCAGATGGTTTTTCATTACCTTCAATTCCAAAGGCATTGTGGCTAGATTTAGGAAAATATTGGTTTCTCCGCACACTATCTAACCTCAGATCGTTTATTTGACAATAATTCGGATCATTTTCTGTCAGAATACTGAACGGACTATTCTCGCGTCGAAATGAAGGTATAGCCCCGCTTGTTTCCGTTAGAAAGCTCTCCTGGTTAGGTAACAACGTCTTTTCTGGGCTGGTTTTATCCAAAATAGAATCAGAAATTGTTTCAGAACTGTATTCCAGAGTACACTGCTGTGAAATCGACCTCATGTTATTTTCGGCTTTTTCAGAAATTTGTTTAAAAGGAATATTATGCTTTTTCTTCATTTTTTGTCTGATTAAATCTTTTTTTCCTAACCTCTCAGCATCAATGAGCATTTTTTCCACTGGTATATTAGCAACCGAATCAAATTCATCAGCACTGTCTGAGAATATGTTAGGATTTTTCTGCTGAATCCTCTGTTTATGTTCTACATGAATATTTGTATTATTAACTTTAGAATTAGTTCCGAAAATATTTTGGTTAGAGCTATTCCTCACTTTCAACCTAGGTTCTGAAAACACTGATGCAGTGTCACTGTTGATATCCCTTGGTGGCTTGGACAAATTATTTTTTTTCAACATATTCCTTTTTTGTCGTTTGAAAAACTTTCTTGCCACCGTACTCTGATGAGGATTATAAAATACTACAGCGGCGTTAGTTGGATTTTCTATGATGTTAGGAATGGTATTAGATCTATATTGTGCTCTATGGAGTACGACCAAGTTAACATTGTTTATTTTTGCTCCAGTCTGGTTGTCACTAAAACTTCCGTTCAAATCCACAGCACCTTTCAGAATATTACTGGCATGAGAATTCGATTTGGTATGACTGGAACTCCTGCTGGTTGATCTTGATATTATATGATTATCAATTTCGCAAACCGGTGGCAACGGTAACGGCTGAATTTGTATTTGAGGAATGTTAAGAATGGTATCAGAAATGCTTCTGGATCGAACATAACAAATTCGTTTACGTTTCATCCACCTCACAAAAACAACCCACTGGGTGCGGACATCATTCCGTGCCACGCAATAGAAAAATAAGGTAAATGCTCCAAGAGTGGTTGCTGAAACAGCAAAAGCGATGCTAAATAAATCTTCTTCAAATGAGACTATATGGAAAGGCGGTACTGTAGCGAATGCACAACTGAGCCACGTCATTATATAAATCAAGAGAAAAATCAAATGGGCTTTCAGCTGTGCAGAAGGAGCATGCTCAGGATCTTCAACCTCGCTGGAACCAGTTTTAGTAGATACACTTCTGAAGCTTTGACTATCTATGTTTGGAAAGTTGGGCTCCAATAAATCTAAGTCAACATGTTCAGTAGCTTGCGTGCCTTCACTCAAATGCCCATTAGTGTCGATGTTGTATATGGCACACCTTATTAATAAAAATAAAACAAAGATAAAAATCAACAGTATGAAAAATGGTATGTACAAAGCACTGAGAGCAGGTCCAGATCTCAGGAAGCAATGAGTTGATGAGGCATATTCATTCATGTTGATAGCAGCTGACAAACCACAGATGATTAATCCAATTCCCCAACCAACTAGATAAAGGCCCAGTATTGGTTTTTGAATCGGTCGATCTGATGGTAAGTCATCGTCTTGGAGACTAATAATATCATTTTTGCTCAGTCGTTTGTACATACAATTTACACCAACACACATCCAGAGGAGAGAACATAACGTAAAATAGTGCAGTATCATTCCCACCATTTGACAAATTTTTACATCTTCCGTCTGATAAATTCCAAACACATACATGAAACAAAGCAGAGATATAGCTATCCACATGTTAATTAATGAATGCTTAGCTTTTTTGGGCATCTGAATACTTACATAACACAACAAATAAGTAAGAATAACTATTAAAAATGATGTAAATAAAATAAATGTTCCCACATATATAGCTGGATGTGACAGTTTGAACTTGCCACCAACATTCATAGACTCAACATAGGTAACGTCTTGCAAGAGACCATAGTAACCAAAATTTTCGCAAGAAAATACCACGTGATCTTGCAATTGATGCCTGAACTGACATCCTTCTGAGGACCATCCTCCAGAGCCATTATTTGAAGACGAATCCCACCATACAGGAGTGAAAGGTGTTACCTCATACACTGGTGTGAATGGGGTCCGAAGCATTACAAAAATTGGTTCAGTAAGATTTTTCACGATTAGGTCCACTGAAAGTAAATTTTACAATAAGATGAAATATAAGATAAGCTAATTTGAATATATTGAATATGAAAATAAATAGAAATGAGTTCATGCAGTAAAACATCTCAAATGATATGATTCTTTCTCATTTTAATGAAGCATTATTGCTTAAAAATAAAATGATGCACTCATGTTCTTTTCATTATTCCTTCACAAACTGTAACAAAAGTTAAAAGCCATTAGCAGTTTTTTTATTCTTCAATTTTGTCTCTCAATCATCAAAATAAGTTCTTTTATTATTGGCAAATTTAAATACACGTTCCTGATAAATGAAATATTTTTCTTTAAAAAATGTATGGTGGTGTTTAAGCAGCAGTTATCATGGTGAACTGGAAGATTGGCCTTTTCTAAATCTCATTAAAAATTTTTACTTTTTCAAATCATAGAAAGCGAAAATACTCCCTCAACAAAAACTATAACTCTTATAATTTGCACAGATTTCATGTTGAAGTAACTTAGGTAAAACCAAGATATATAAAAACCTGGTGTTTTCAGCGATTCGTTGTTTTGTCAAAAAATCTCGATGCGACTGAGAAAAATTGACCAACTTTGTACCCATGTTGATAAATAGTGTAAGAATTGAATTCTGTAACATTGGTTTTTGTCTACAGTTAAAAAACGGAAAGCGCTGCGCTGTTTTAATTTTATCCAGGATAGGATTCAGCAACATTCAGCGGTAAAACCGCTAGAAGTGGTTCAAAATTATTAAAATTATCTCATCCAAATTCTGTTGAAAATGATTTGAAATTATTGAACAAAAGTTCAATAGATAAATCATATTCAACAATGCTTTTAAATAAATATTTATTCAAATCACCCCAATGCAATCATTTTTGAAATAACATATATTCAAATAATCAACCAGTACTAAAAGAATTTTTGCTTAATCCAATGATTCTTTTTCCTCAAACATAATTTTCACAAAGAACTACTGAATGATTTCTTATTCATCCCGCAATTCTTTTTACATAAATGAGACTACTCGTAATCTTTCATCATAAATTCTCTCACATTAAAGTAATTGTTGACTTAATAAACAGTCTTATGGATTAGCAGAGTATATTATTTCGAAGGGTCACGTCATGGAGTCTATAATAATACAAAAATTTTAGCTGTTGAAAATATCAAAATTAAAAGATTGTTTCTTGAAATCGCACATATTATTAACACTCACAAGTAATTTGAATAGAAAATCTGAAATACAAAATTTAAGCAAAAGTTACAATATGTAATTACATTTTAACTTTCGGGTAACTTTCCAAAAACTAAATTGAATTGAAAAACAGAGAAAAATAATAAACAAATTGTATATGTATGTATGTATATATAATAAATAGATAAGTACTGTAACGAATTAAAGAATTAACTGTCTTAATCAAATTTATTTTTAACAATATTTCACTATCACAACTAATTTATATACAACACTTAGTAACTAACGC
>WOGO01004230.1:0-13469 GCA_015342085.1 Leptinotarsa defecta | reverse complement strand
TACCCGTGAAAACTATCCATGGGTAGTTATCAGTGTAATGATGGTTTCATTGGTTATTTCGACACACATGACTAGAAATAGACAAATTTGATAGGATCATTTTTTTGGCAAAAAAATTTCATTAAAACTTAACGAGAAAGTGACGTTTAAATTTTTTCAGGTTTCAAGATGCAAAAATGTTTTATACGTTCCGGAGAGGAATACCTACCTACCTACTTTAATGAATTATTTAGTTCATAAAATTCAATAAACTAACATCCACATATTGCAACGTTTTTAAAAAATATAAACCCAAACCTAACCTTTATAAGTCATCCCGCCATAGCTGATAAAGATGTTACTACAACACATCAACATTATCAAAAGGTAAGAGATATATTTTATGCAATGACTGTATTTTTAAGAAGGGCGGTTTTATTTTCTCTATAAGATTTGTGAAGTATGATTCTGGTATATGATTAATTTTTGATCCAGCAATCGTTGTGGCATTCTAGTTTTGAAAAAACTTATTTTAATCAACAATACTGAAAACTTGGCATCTGCGGAAAAATGGCTATATAATTCAATTTGGAGGTCAATAGATAATATCAAAACACAAAACCAAAAAAAAACTTCACTGGCGATACAATACAACAATGAAGAATGTTATGTGAATTTCGATATATTTGTAACAATTAAAGTTGTATCGTAACCAAAATTAACGTCAATAATTAACTAAACAAATGTAATCAACAGTGTAACATGGTTATAAATCTGAGGTCTAATTTATTAGTTTTCAGGAAACCGTTCTCCATATCTATCATTAGTATCACAATTGTGGCGATTTATTTTTGGAACATATCTCTCCAAGTTCTATGTTCTATACTCAGTTATTCTGTCAAGTGTCATAATGTATCTACTTTTTTCGTTTTATTATTTATTTTATTGTTCAGTGATTGGTAGCGGTAAAGCGTCACAGAACTTAGCGTTATTTGAGAAACTGAAAATGGTAAACAAAATTACTGTTGGAGATTCCTAAGTAGTTGAATAAATTTTATTTATTTTGCCGAAACAATATCCGTGCAGCTAGATGTAATTTTATTCAACAATGGACGGTCTCAAATCAGACAGTGAGACGGAGCTAACCTCAACGATGGGCAATGCCCTGTCAGTGACCAACAAAGATGAAAAAAACGATACAAATGATGCTACCCCGACTTCATCGACTGATGCCAGTACGGCTTCCACAGCTTCACGAATAGGTAATAACTTGAAAATAATTTTTGGCAAAATACCTTTTGGCTTTCCACTTGTTCATTATATATGTACCTAGAAAGTGAGTTGACTACTGAAGAAAGGAAGAAAGAAAATTGAATATACATTAAAAACTCTTTACCAAGTTTATGTCTTTCAGATACAAATGGGAAGAAATAATCCACCCCCAAACAAATACTTTCTCAAATGACTTGAATTACACAGAAAACACTTTTTCTCATTGGGTTTGTACTTCCATAATGTAATTGAAACAGATGATCATTCATAGGATCACTACACAATATAATATATGGAGGAATACTGGTATGACATTTCACTTGAAAGAAAAATTCTTAGTGTTCAGGTGTACCCCTACTTCCAAGTTTTGGTGAAAACACTGATTCTCAACTAAACATTCACCTTTTTGGATAACTTTGAAAAATCATTCATACTTCTAGTTAACCTAATTCCAGCCATAAACTTCCATTTAATAGTAAAGTGATTTTTTTGTGATTGGCTTTTAGAAAACAAACTTATGGCTTCTTATTTCCATCATTATATAGAAAGTGGGAAACTTCTAAAGAAAGAAAATAATAAGATTTATCAATAAAAACTCTTCAGAAGGTTTCCATTTTCATATAATGATGGAGAAGTGAAAAGCCAACCGTTTTTCCCTAAAAACTAATGAAAAATACAAGACAAGAGCTGATGTGTTTTTTCCGGTGACGTAAAGCAAGGAGAGTTGAGCGAGTTGTCTTAAGTTTTCCAAAAATTTTTGATGAGTTAAAAGATTGTGTTCACACCTGAAAATGTTTCAATTTCATTAGAAATGTTTGGAATACAAGCTGAATGAAAAAAAGTAATTTTCTTGTACTTCAATTCAAATATTACAATACAAAGTATTTTCAAATAACTGTAAGAGAATGAATCTATTTCACAAAAAACACAACACATAAGCATCTTAAAAAAACAATGAATTTCATAAAATAATTTATGTAATTATAAATAAACATGTTAATGAATTTAAGGGTAATAGGAAAAAATGCAAATAATAAAATTTCACTGATTAGAATTTTTTCAATTGATATTTGAATTTCGTTATGAAATAATTACTTGTTTATTTTCTCTTGAATTGAATTATTTATAATGGGTTTGTCTTTTGACATAACTATGAATATGTACAATTTTGATAAAATCATGTCTGATTTATTTATATTAATCTTGACAAATTGAATGAAACAAATAATTTTGAATCATATTGGGTGAATTGAAGTGTAATAAATAGTGGTTTATATAACTTTATTGTAGGTTCCAAATATAGTAATTTATTTATTTATATATACGCAGTTTGTATTTGAAACAGACTTTTTGCATGATCGTATCTTTATAAATAGTTTTAATTGAAATATTCAATTTTGATTTCTTTCAAAAGTTACATCCCGTATATATAATGATGGAGAATCTCTCCAAAAAATCCCTTTTCAATTTTGAAAATGGTCAATATAATCAACCTTATTTTGATGACTTAAATTGTAGTTTCAGATGATCCTATTAGTAGTACCTCTTGTGATACTATTGATCAGACAAAGGCCTCTGAGATGAGTCAGTCGGTTACAGATTTACTGGAAATGAACATTCCCAGTGAGAAAATCACTGAAGATGTAGAAGATCTTGTCCATGACTTGGAAAGCTTGCTTGGCGAATCTACAGATTCCTTCAGCATTCCCCTTCGGACTCCAACAGAAGAGCTGAAAGAAGCTGAAGATGTGGTCTCTCAAACTTCTGGTGAGCCAAACGAGGAACAAGATACAGCTGTTACATGTAAGATGCCCATATTTTTTATCAGAAGAATAACAACATATGATAATCTAAACATCAAATCTGCAGAATTGCTGGTCCTGGGGACTCATTAATAATACAGGACAGATAAAGAGATAGGAGTTAGTCCACTTCATCGATTAGACTCCAATTTGGTTGGTGAAACTTGTGTTGAGAAGAGGGTCACAGTTCTGGTTTTTGGAAATGGGTCTTGGTTTGAATTCAATAGCAAGTCATTAAATACTTTCATAGTCTGTGTCAGAAAATCATACAATATATTTTGTTCTACACTGTACAAGGAAATCTATTGTACAAGTTTGAAATGGGACTTAAAATATAATTTTTATTGATATATTTTGCAGAACTTGATTTTTTTCAATAAGTAAATCCACAGTTACCTCATATGCATAGAAAATATCTAAAATTAGACAATATATACATATTATAAACCAAGTACAATATTTTTATGCTTGAATATCGTGAATACCTATATAGGGTTTCTGAAATTGGTATAGTTTTTTTATTACCTAATAAGTACAATGTGACCTGACGTATCATCAATTATGAGTCCCAAAGGTAGAACTGAAACCTCCATCGTAGAAAAAATCCAAAATAAGTACTTTTCCCGAACACCAGAGCTCCATCACTCTTTTCGACGTGTGTTTCACCAATCAAGTTGGCTACTTCAGGTGCTGAAGTAACTTAATAAAGGTTATCTTTCTGAAAAGGTAACCAATTAAGGTTTCTTCCTGAGAAATATGTAAAATGGGTTGTGTATTGATGAAATTGACAATTGACAGGTTAGCAAGAAGTGAAATAATTGATTTTTTGGCATGAATTGTGACTTTTTCAATTCATGAAACTGGTGAATTTGTCCAACTCTGATAAGTACAGTGGCATAATTTTCAAAACACGAATGGAATATGTCACATATGACAGTCAGTGTGCCAATATTTCATTCATAATTGAAAAGAGATCATATTTTTTCAATTGAAATCAAGTCATCAACCAAAATTTTCTCATACTCAGAGCAGAGTTTTTTATTAAGGTTACGTAGTTTGTAGGTTTTACTCTTTTCGAGAGCCAGCTACAAAATTCCATCTTTCTCTCAGGATCACCTGGATGTAATATTTGTGAAATATGTATCTTATAACATTTCAAACATTCATTTCTGCCAAGACTCGATGCATTGATTTGAAAGGATCTGCATTCATCTAAAAAAGTACCAAAAATAATTATACTTATTCGAATATGGAAAGAACATAATTTTACCTCGGCTTATGAGTTATTTCTAGCATTTTGTTCCATTCTGCTTCCATACTTCTTTCTTGGTTCTTGAAACGTACTGTACTCAGCCAAGTGTTTGTTCAAAATTCTGAATAATGTTCTATCTGGCTGTTGTCTTTCCGAATATAATTCAAAATAAATATGTGCTGTTTTCGTTTCATTCCTATGGAATTTATAATAAAGTTTCAACATATCTCGTTTTTCTTCATTTGACAATGAGGACATTTCAACGAAGTATTTATGTAAACTGATGTTTGATGAGTTCTAACTAGTTTTTATTGAACAAAATTTTTTGACGGAGTCATGACCATCTCAAAGGAATTGGGCAAATTTCGGATATGCAGTTGGTTAATACCTCGTCCACTAGATGGAGTGACATTTTGTTGTTCGCTCCAACTTATGAAGAGGAATGAAATACTCTGAAAGAATTCCGATTTTTAATTATGGAATATCATTGACTTTAGGTCGAGGATGGTCGCTATCTTGCACTAACGAGTGGCTAATGAGCCCGAAACGGGTCTGCAAGTGTGCCCAAGTTTATTTATTTTCCAATGTATTGGAAAATAAATAAACTTGGAAGATTTGAAATATTGCTTTTTTTGAATACTGTCTTGGAAGATGTCATTGACGGCATACTAAACATTGTATAATCAAATATTTTTTCTGAACTATGAAAGGTCGTTTATTGTTTATTCCAAGTTAGTTGTAAGATATATGTGTTGACAAATGTATGCTTCCTGAGAGGTGGAATTTAGTGGGGTTCTCAGTTGGAATTTGTATTCATTATTTTAAGTTGCTATTTCTACTTGTTGTCAACATGTCCTCTTATACTAACATCTTTATAAATAGGTTCGACAACATATTGATCATCGTTCTTATAATTGACTGGTTTTACCATATAAAGATTATGAATATGATAGAATTGAATCCTTGTGAAGGTAGAAATAAAAAAGACTAGTTTCAGGTTTTGATTATTTTAATGTGATCTGGTAATGTATCATAAATTTCTGATATAAGTAAAATTCCTGGTACCTATTTTGTTAATTGATTTATTTTGGAAAGTTAAATTATGTTAATTTCGTTCATTGAAATTTTTTTATTTTAAAAATTATGAATCAATATTCTGTAATGAATATAGTTGAATTAAATAAAAATTATATAAAATTTAGGTTCTCTTGAGTCCTTTCGTGTCCACATTAATTTTTGTGATATATTATTTTTTGAAAGTATTTTTGAATAACTTCCAGATTATGGAGAGCAGATTGTTTCAGACTACTAGGGCTTTACCCTACTTTTATTTGCGTAACTCAATAAAGTACAGGATCTATTGTGTTTACGTAAACAGTACTAGCAAATATGTATTCCTTTTGTCACTTTGTTTTAATTTAATATTCTTTGATTGAGCTGATTATTATTTTACCGAAACTGTTTTTTCATTCAACCTGATCTACCTTTTATAGTGTAGTGGAAATAATTAGTGATAATGAAAAACTCCTTATATTTTTTCTCATTACTAATTGATATGGTTTTCTTATAGGTGAAGAAGAAATACATTCAGAAGAAACTACCCTTACATTAGAGACTAGTTCTACATGTATTGCTTCTGCTCAAGACGTTTCAGAAACATTTGGCTCAAGTGGTTCTGGCACAAAAATTGAAACAGATATTACTTCTAGTGAAACTTCTCATGTTGTTGATGAAATAGATGCTGAAAATGTAATAGTGAATGATCAACCAGAAACTACTGTCAGTGATGAAGTTTCTGCTCTCGAACAAGAATCTCAACCAGAAGTCATTCAAGCGGTTCAAGTATCTGAAAAGGACATTGATGATTCTAAAGATGAGCTTTCATCAAGAGTATGTGATAAAGATAGTTCAGTGAAAAATTCTGGAGATAAGATAGAAGACACTAAAATAGAAACTGAAAATGTGGCTGCTGAAGCTGATCTTGCTGCAGAAAAAGGGGATCAAGTTGTTGATTCACAAACATCCCATGTTAAGGAAACTGAAGATGGTAAAAACTTGTCTAGTCAAACTAGCTCCAAAAATGGGGAAGAAACAATCAACGAAGAAAAAAACACTACCTTGGTAGATAATAGAGTTGAAGATCAGAATGTTATTAGTACACCAGAATTAGAAAAGGCTGTTGAGCCACAGCAAGAATCTGGAAATGTAGAAGGTGAAGGTAATCCTCAATTTGAAAATTCTACATCAAAAGAAAATTTTGGGGATACATGTGAAGAAGTTAAGGATGATGAACAACCAGTTACCACTTTGGAATATTCTTCTCAAACGGAAGCACAGAACAGTGTAGAAATCAGTACAACAGAATCAACAGTGGCAGACATCTGTGAAGTAGCAATGCCTGAAAACCCTGAAGGAATTGTGTCAGAAATCCCCATAACCCCGGAATCTGAAAACCCTGAAACAAGAGAGATTTGTAATGAAGCAGTGAAAAATGAAGAAATTGGTGGGGATGATGGGTTTCTTAATCCAAATTGTACAGAAATTGCAAAAGTTGATAATCTTGATGAAAATATGTCAGTATCGGCTATGGAAACTGATGTAGAAGACAAAATGTCAACAAATCCAAATTTGTCAGAAACAGTTGATAACCTGGAGTTGGAGGCTGCAGGACGTTCAGAAGATGTTAGAACCGAGGTTGAAAATATGTGTGAAACTGATAACCAGACTGCCAATTCCGAAGTAACAGTTTCAGGAATTATTGGAATTTCTGAAACTAGGGAGATTTGTAATGAAGCAGTGAAAAATGAAGAAATTGGTGAAGACCATGAGTTATATAATCCAAATTGTTCAGAAAGTGCAAAAATTGATAACCTTGATGAAAATATGTCAGTATCAGCTATGAAAAGTGATGTAGAAGACAATATGTCAACAAATCCAAATTTGCCAGAAACAGTTGATAATCTGGAGTTGGAGGCTGCAGGATGTTCAGTAGATGTTACAACCCTGGTTGAAAATAAGCATGATGACCAGACTGCTAAATCGGAATCTACAACTTCCTCACTGACAGAAATAACAGTATTAGTTCACAAGGAAATTGCAAATGACATGACTGAAAATGCACCATTGCTAACTGAAGAAGACGCTTCTAACAAAACAGAAGTAGAATATGAGAGAGGTGAAGAAGTAGATGCGGTTGAAAACAAACATTCAACTTTTTCTGAGCTAGAATCAAAAGAAACGAAGGACATACCCATTCCTGTAACCTCTGAAGAAATAACTGATACAGGAGAAAATGACACTACTGATGATAACATCCAACCGAATGATATACAAGAATGTGGTGGTGAGAGGCCTTCAGTAGGTATCACAACAAATATATCAAAAATTGAAGAAAACACGGAAGATGAAAGACAACCTGAAGAAATGGTGGTTGAAGACAGCAGTACGGCAGGTGCAAGTAATATAAGTGAAAAGTGCTTTGATGAGCCTCAGTTACAATATGAGGAAACTGATACACTTGTAAGTCAAAGTGAACCAGATATTGCTCCTACAACTTCAGACTCACTCGAATTTGACATTTCACAAGATAACATTAGGCAAGAACATCAAACTGATGATGTCATCCAAGTAGAAGAAAATATTGAGGATGATAAGACAGCTAAAGAAAATGTTGAGGACAATATGATAGCTGTAGAAATTATTGAACAAAAATCTGAATCAGATTTGGGTCAAATTCGAGTTATATCTAATGAAGCAAATATAAATATAGATGTGAAAGTGCTAGACCAGAGGAAAGTAGAGAAAAACTTATCAGTTAAAAATGAGGAAGAAACAAAGGTAATTGAAGAAACAGTTGATCATAAGGAGATTTCTGATACCACAACTGATAATAATGAGACAGAAATGAAAGTAGTTGAAGAAACTGTTAATTTTCAAGAGGTTTCTGATACCACTGAAGTTTTGGATATTGAAAAGAGTTTGGATGATAAATTACCGAAAACTGACAATATTTCACAAGAAAAATTGGATATGAAAGGAGTTGAATGTTCACAATCAAATGATACAGTTTTGGAGAAACAAATAAATGATTCAGAACAATTGGCAGAATCTTCTGGTATCGTCGAGGAATTAAAAAACAATGAAAAATTGGATGACAAAAATGAACAAATGGAACAAGCCCCTAATGGGGAATCTACTCCTTTTCCTAATGAAACTGGCTCATCAGAGGTTGAAAGTGGTTCATGTATGGATGTTAATGAAGTTGAAGTAATTAAGGAATCTGAGGTTCAGGAAAACTTCGATCCTAAGGTAACTGAAGCTGTGATATCTGGTGAAGACACTGAAGAATTTCTGACACAACCTGATAGTACCCAAACCATTGAAAAAACTATTGATACCTATGAAAAAGCTGCTCTAGAAGTTTCAAAAGAACTGTCTGTAAAAGAAATTGTAGTTGAAGAGACTTCTGAAGTTTCAGCAAATAATCTGTTCAACACAAATGTCCAAAAAACTTTTGAAACACCTGTTGATGAAATAGTTCCCCTGGAGGTTGTTAATCCCTCGAAAGATCTGATTGATTCCTGTGAGGATAATCCAAATACAATAGAAGCTGGAAGCAGACCTGCAAAGATGAATCAACTAGAATTTGCTCCTCTTGAATTGTCTGAGGAAGATTCTGAAGAAGAAACAGTTTCAACATTAGCTTTACCTATAAATGAGAACAGTGTACCAGAAGAAGATATTGACCAAAATATAGATGATTCAGATGAGCTGCCTCATATCGAAGAAATACTTGCAGACCAACCAGTGTTTGTTGAATCTACTACACCTGCAGTGGACATGCAAGAAAATCTGGAAACCATGCTAGCGGTTGCTAGTTTACAGAAAATAGATATTCCAAAAGATAATGAGCCTGAACGGTCGTTTAGTGAGAAAGAGAAGAAAGAAATGGAAGCGCTTAGAAGAGCAGTGGAGAGCATCACTGATGATTCTGTTGGTGCTTATGTTGAGGAAGTTGAGGAACTTATAAATATTTCTTTGGAGGAGTCAAATATTTGTGACACAAATATCAGTTTGGAACAACCAGAGTTGATGGAGGTTCAGGATATGGAGGAGGCAATTAGTCGCACTAAAATGGATCCAACTGTAGTAGCTGTAGATCAAAATATGGCTTCAACAGTAAAAATAGACATAGTTCAAGACACAGAATCGACCCTTACAACTGAAGAAGGACAAAATAAACTTGAAGATACAGAGGTACCGGATAGTTCTAAAGCCAGGTTTGAAACTACTGAAGTTGTTGGAAAAATAGAAGATCTTGTTCTCCAAGAAGACACAAATACTGCCACAGATGGAGATGCATCAAAGACACAGAAATTGGAAACACTTGATAAAAAACGTGCCAGCATTAGTCAAGTTGCAGAACAATCAAATACTGACTTGAAGACAGTGAATGAAAATTTAGTTCTAACTGACCACCAGGATCAGAGCACCTTGGCTCGTGATGAAGTAGAAATCTCAACTACTTCTGCACAAATTGAGAAACCTAGTGATGGAGGCAATTCAAAGTCACAAAGTAAATTAATATTAGAGAAAAAGGAAACTGAGATAGTTGATAACATTGAAGAAATTTCCTCAGGTTTTGGTGGAGATGAATTATCTGTTCAGATTACAGTACCAGAGGAAGATAAATTTGAAGGGAATCGAAATATTGAAGAATCAAATAAAGAAGTTTGTCAGAACGTAAATCAACAGGAGTGCATCAGAATTGAAGAGTCACAAGAAATTGAACCATCTCAGAAATCAGAAGTGGAATGCAACAAAACTGATTGTGTCATTGCACCATTATGGGAAGGCAGTTCTCATCAAGCAAATGAAGATAAAGAATCTCCAGAAACTAAAGATCCTGAAACTAAAGAATTCAAAGACATACAATTAAGTCTGAAAGTGAATGAGGTGGAGTGTAATAATACTGAACATGATGTTCGAAACTCACAAGAACTAGAAGTTACTCATAAAGATGATGAAGAGGAATCTAATGACACTGATACTGCAGCCATTGAAGAATTACAAGAAAGTGAAGTCACACAGAATGTCGATGAGGAGGACATTAGTGAAACTATTCCTGAAGTTGTAGAATTGCTAGACAGAGAAGCTATTCAGAAGGTGGATAAATCAAAAACGGTGCAGAGAAGAACAAGCTCAAGACACAGCTTACCTGAACAAGAGACTCTGATAGACTCTTCCCAAGTCATTACAGAAAGTGAAACACCTACTTCTGCTACTGCTAAGGAAAAGGAAGTGAAACCTAAAGCAAATGAAAGGTCCAAGAGACATAAGAAAGCTGAAAATAAAGTTGAAGAGCTCAGCATAAATGTAGATGTTCCAGACCGAGAGAAACCCTACAGCCCAAAGATCACCATCAAACCCATTAAAGTACCAGATGAAGAAGTCAGTACTACAAGTAATTCAGAAACCGAAGTGGCAAAGGGCAGCCTGAAGATGACCATTACTAAACAATCTGATAAACTGCATTCTGTCCTGAAGGTCTGCGATTCTGAGAACCCTGAAAGTACTACAGATGTAGAGGAGCCAATTCCAAAACTGATAATAAAGCCTAAAGTTCAGCAAACAGAGCAGCAGCACAGCCCTAAGATGTCTACTAGGAGTTCCAACCAGAGGTCTCTGAGCCCTAGAGTGACAATAAAACCAGTTGTTAAGCAAGACAAACAGGAAGGAGTCAGTCCCTTGAAGATTAAAATTGGCCTCAAATCTGAGGAGACTCCCAAAAAACATAGTTCAAAAAGTAATTCCAGATCTGCTTCTAAACAGGAGGAGGATACTCCTAGAAAGGTTCTGATTAAACCTATTGTTAAACCAGTTGAAGATACTGAACCCGTTACAAGCCCCCGAATCACAATTAAACCCATACCAAAACCTGAAGCTGAGAAAGAGGTGATTTCTAGGGTGAATATCAAGCCTGTTAGAAAGCAAGACGAGGAAAATGAAGAGAAAGAGAGGTCAAGTCCGAAAATAACTATAAAGCCAGTTGTTAAACCACAAGAAGCGGATCCACATTCAGAGGAGGCAGAAGAAGTCAAAGAGAGGATTGTGTTGAAAATAAACAAAGGTAATTTACCCTCTCCAACGAAGGATTCGAAAAAAAGGGAGCATCCTCCCGATGATGAGAAATCTGAGAAGCTGGCCAAGATTACTGTGAAATTCTCTAAAGGCGGGGGTCACGCACATATCGTCCAACAATTGGAAGAAACGCATAAGCGACCTCATGAGGACCAGACTGCTCCAGAAAAGAATAAGAAACAGAAAGTGGAGAATGAATCTGCAATGTCTACAAGGTCCTCGAGGCATAAAGAAGTTGCAGTGGAAATAGCACTTGAGGCTAAGTCACGGCACAAGGAGCATACTGATGGTAATTTTACAAATTACATTATATGTTTGTCGAATAGTTTGTTTAATGTATATCAGTAAAAGGCATATTCGTCATTCAACTTCAGATAACTTAATTACTACTTGGACGTACATCTAGCAATCATCTTAAATAACTATATCATTATATCAAAATAATTTTTCTAGAAAAAAGAAACGAATTTCAAAATAATATATTTCTTTACAATGTGACAATAAAAATTAGATCACATATAAATTTGAATTCCCTAAAAATATAGTCATCGAATATGATGATTGCAGCAAAAAGATAGCACTAGTTAATTGGAGAGATTGAATAGACTGCATATTAGCAAATATTAACACTTCAAACACTATTTTCACTTACCTTGAAGATGTACTTTTATGACCTAGTGGTCAAATTATTCATGTCTAGATACATCATGGGTGAAGTGGAAGTGTGTAACAATATCTGTAGCAAAACTTTTAATAGTACTTGCTGCGACACTTGTAAGTAAATGGTTTCAATTGTAACAAAAGTTGTATGGGCAATTTTTGTGGGAAGGTTCCACATCGTTTGATTATATTTTTCGTTTGAAGGTGATTGACAATGTTTCATGATGAATTTCATTAGTTCGGACTTCCATTTTCTAATATTATATAAAATAATTTGAAATCCCTAAAAGAACCAATACTAATTGAAAACTAAATAGAATAGTTGAAAGTAACAATTATATTGAGCAAAAAAACCCTGAAATGAAATTACAGTGAATAAAATACAAGTGAAAAATAGAACAATTAAACAAAAAATAAAAATAAAAAATTAGGAGATTCCAAACCAAGTTACTTCACGATGTTTCGATTGTTAGTATCCGTGATAGAAATCACACGTTAAAAGGTAAGACCTCGTTAATCCTTAGCTCGCACAAGTTTAGACTTCTGAGGGTGGTCGTTCGTAGGGGTGCGACAGCTGGTTAACGGAAAAACAGATTTTTTTTTTAACAATCGTTAGTATCGTTAGTGGATAATAACAATTGAAACATCGTGAAGTAAGTTGGCTTGAAATCTCTTAATTTTTCATTTTAATTTTTTTAATTAATCTATTATTTTACTGGTATTTTATTTCACTGTAATTTCATTTCAGGGTTTTTTGCTTGATTTTCCTTCCTGGTATTTGTGGTATTTCTTTTATTTTATTTATTTATTATAATATATTTGTTACTTTCAGCTATTTTTAAAACATTTTAATTTGTTTAATTTAATGGAAGTCCAAACTAATGAAATTATGTTTTTCAATTCGAAAAAATAGGTGATTTGATCTTTAGCTATAATTTTTATGTCAACATGTTCTATCAACTCTTCCCAAAGAACAATAAAAGAATTAAAAGTTTTTACTTCTCAATATCAAAGCAAATATCAATTATCATATACCATATGCTGAAATTATTAAAATCTAAGTGCAGAAAAACCAGGCCTTTCTGTAATCCTTTTGTTCCATGTCCAACCTCTCGAACATATCAGATTTTTCAGTAGGAATTTTTTCTCATTCCCTGCCAAAAAACTGACTTTCCTGATGACCAAGCTCATTGAAAGTTTTTGGCGTGTCCTCTATATGTTTTGAAAATCAACAACAAGATATATGTAAATGAGGCATTTTTTTTTAATTAAAATTATAACAACAGCGTACAGTTCAACATAGTTAAGACATTATAAATATAAAATATGTTGTTATTCTCCCTAATCAGCAAAAATGCTGGTCT
>WOGO01004229.1:0-13469 GCA_015342085.1 Leptinotarsa defecta | reverse complement strand
ATTAAACAGGATAATGAGTGTACTAGTATTCGCAAAATTGGACCAGTTTCTTATACAGTTTCCCAATGTTTTGAGGGCCGACGAGATTGTCTTTGATATATGATCCATAAAACTTTTTTAAGGGCCAGAAGCTTTGTTGATGTTGATTTCGTTCAAGTACACGACAAAAAATAATTTCCAGTATATTTTGTCATGCAGTGATGGTCAATCCTACGCTAATTCAAATTTTGCTAGAATAGAATTTGTTCTTTCTAGATGTTTAACCAAAGACTGTTGACAATTATATAAATAAACAAAATCTCACCATTATTAACGTTTCAATTCGAACTTCTGTAAGTCTCCTGAAGTTTAAAAACAAACAAATTTGATTTGATTTGAATAAGATTTTTATTTGTTACGACCTTTTTCGGTTTATGAAACTATTTTCAAGTAGAAATTAGACAAAAGTTATTTTCTTCATCCTATATTCAATATGAATTTCTATAAAATAGATAGGTTGTCAATCGAACTGTCGATTGTCCTTGTTTACTAAGTACCCCCTAATGTGGAAGTATGCCTGATAGTTGTGAGAGGTGTGGCACGTTAATTGAAATAAAGTAGAAGAAATATTTGTGAGGTTATTAATTCGAATGAGGTTAACGTAAACAATTGTCAAGATTTATTATAAATGTTATGATAAGGGTAATTGTTAATTCAAATAAAAAAAACGGAATACAGAATTACCGTATATTTTATTAAAAGTGTAAAGGTTTATATCACACACTTTGAATGACGACAACTGAAAGTATAGAAGATATTCAATAGACTGATTCGGCCAAAGTTTTCTCTACTCTGTGGTACCCTAATGATGGTTCCCAAATAAGAAATGATAAATGAACATTAGGAAGTCATCCAAACAATTTCGATCACAAAAATGACCTTCAAAAAAGGTGATTCCTTGATATAACTAACATTCAAACACTAATTGATAATGTTTATTTTAGGTATTGAAGCCAAAGTGTTTCGTGCAATTCAACATGTCGACATGGAAGTCTTGGCCAAATGTACAGAACAAGAGATCAGACCAGTCTTACCCTGTCTGGTTAGAATGGGGCTGATATCACCTCTTGATACTTCTAAAAAATGTATGAACATGAAAGTCACTATTTTGACTGTGGTATCGGGAATGGAACTTGTGAATTCAATAGTGGCGTTACTCTCCATTGATTTCCATAAACTAGAAACAGATGTAAAAAAAGAGCAGCAGTTGAGGCAGAAGGGTTAGAGATTCATAGTATTAGAACTTTGTGGGCACTAAAACCTGGCTTCAATAATTTCACTATCATTATATAGTGAATGAGAAACTAATGAAATAAGAATGAAAAAATTGAATACATCAATGAAAACTCTACACAAATATGTGTAGATCATGTACAGAAGTTTTTTTCAGATTTAAACTGGAAAAAAATCAATCTGCAACAAATACTTTCTGATTTATGAACATTGAGTTATGCAGAAATCATATATCCTCGTTCAATTTGAACTCTGAACCACAGGATAATTGAAATTGATATAGTACACAGAAATGCTACACAAAAAGATATATGAATGAATACTAATATAAAATATCACAAAGAAAACTTTCAATTCTTAGGTGTATTTCAAAGTTTTAGGTGAAATCTACAGTTTTCAACTCATCAGCACCTTTTCGGATAACTAAAATACAATTTGAAAGATCTTCAAACTACCTTATGTTTATAAAACAGATTTATAAAGAATCCCTGTTGAGCTATCAGAACCACTTTTAATTTTTATATTCATTCACTGATTTGAAAATAACAACACAGAAAATCGAAGATAGAAGGCAATAGGATGCTAAAATTATGATGTAGGCTTATTCAACAAAATGGTTTTTTTCTGAGGTTGGGTTCTGTTAGCTTGACGTTAAGCTATCATTCACCACGATATCTCCGGTAAATGAAGAGCAAAAAATTCAGGTATAGAGTACAAAATTATGGTCTAAAAATAAATATAAAAATTCAAAGTTGTTCTGTTAGCTCAACAGGGATACGGAAGTAGAAAATTCCAAAATTTTTCTTACTGAAAATTGATCTATGCTAAAAATTGTCTGTATTGAAAAAATTCCTATGCTTGAGATTAAATTAACTGTGTTTTACAAATTTTCATTGTGACTAGATCTGATGTGTCTCTTCCACTGACATAATATCTTGATTTTTTTTTGGTGGGATGATACACAGTTGCTTTGCTTAAGTGGTTCTTTCTATATATTCAATAAATTATATGTAAACGGTAGTTTAATTTCGATGGCAAAATTTCAGATTTTCACTGAGTATCATGTCAGAAACGCGGTAAATTTTTGGCTCTCACAAATTTTCTTTTGTGAGGGATGCAATTCATAAGGGGTGAAGTTTATTTCAATACTCTCTTATATTCTACTTGTAGTGTTTTTGTTTAAATTTGTCTAAAAGTTTAAAAAAGTTATTTTTATGTAATTTAATATTCATAATTTTGAAAATAATTGTTTCAGATCAATTTTTTCCATTTTGTTTTCAAATAACTTCTGTATATTATATGCATATCTTAGTCAAAAGAGTTTATAGATATATTCAATTTTTTCTTCCTTTCTTCAGAAGTTTTGTACTTTCTGTATAATGATGGAGAAGTGGAGAGTTAAAAAGATTTTTTTTTGCAAAAATCAATGTCTCCTTAAAAATATTCTCTTTACAGTTAGAACTTTGTATCATTACAAATTTGTCTTCTAGGAAACACCATTCAAAATGATTCTATACTCATTGGAAACTTGTCTAATACCAGTATGGCACTAGAATATGAAAGAAGTGATATGACTCGCCGTTCTGGAATCCTCTTAGGTGAAATACTATACATTCAATCCCAAATACAAGAAGCTGCAGAACCAACTACATCTGACCATGATCCTTATATTAAAACTTCGGAGTTATTTGACAATGATATCTTTGCAGAGGAACTATCTGATATAATTTGCATTGCACTAGCTGAATTGCCAACCACTTTAAATATATTGTCAATTACAGAGGCATTACTACATGTACATAATGGACCTGCTATCATCTGCAGATTGGTAGCCAATTTTCCAGATTGTTTTAAAGAAGGTAGAAATTTGATAGTGACACAATTTTTTTATCCACAGGCAAAATTTTTATGTCAGATGCCTTGAAGAAAGTGTGGTAGATTTTTACTAACTTTTTCAAAGCATCTCATATCATACTCCAATAACTTAGAAAGATAAGAATTGATGTAGTTGTGCCCTCTTATCCCTGGATAGGTTTAATAGGACAAATATATCAAGGACTCCTCAAATATGCCCCAAGGATCTCACCTAGGGCCCTATAAATCTCAACATAAAAATTTTACAGGATCGGTCGATTCAACAATGGGGTAAATCTCAACTCTAAGGCATTCATATGCATATCCTTGAAATGCTAACATGAACATTCATGAAACATGTAGTGTACCAATTTTACATCTTGGGTTTCAGTACTGCTTACTCTCCTAGTAATCGTGAATAGTCTGTCAGACTAAGTCGTGTATTTATGAAGGGGTACTAATCTCCCTAGATATACCTTACAAAATTTCAACAATAGTTTTACAAGGGAATTTTTAATACACTGATCCGTTACTTGGTGAAGATCAATAGCACTTGAAGATAACACATTGGAAATAAAGTCTATATTCTGAAGATTTGTAATTATTATCATGAAAAGGTGAATGATTAAAGTGTAATAACTACAACAACAAAAAATAGTTGTTTGACCAGAGTGAATATCAGTGTATATATCATTCTCTCAACAAAAATGTATATAATGAAGCGATTTCTTCAACCAAACTGTTTTTTTTTACTCAAATATTCATCACATATAAAAATTGTTACTAAAAATAATAAGAGGCTGAAGATTTTGTTAAAAAAGTTGATTGGTGCTAGGAAGTGAATAAGTAAAAACTTAGAATAGTAATTTTTTTGTAATTTAAAGTAAGTTCAAGGTAAGGTATATAATTGATTATAGAAGTCTTAATTGTAACCAAGTCGTAAAAAAATATTGCATTGAAAAATCAATGAATGATTGGATCGTGATCTGACAGAATGGCCCAACCGGTGTCATGAAATTTGGTGCTATTACTGAAAATTCAATAGACCTAACACAAAAAGAGAGATCTAATTTTTCATAGAAGTAATGCATGAAATTCAGATTCATGTTCCTTCTGGAGCAATTGAAATTGAGATACGTATTCCTGTCAGTTATTAAAACTTCAACTCAGAACTATTAATTTGATATTTCTGTTTACAAAACTGATCCACTAGCCAATCTTCTGTAATTTTTTTATATTTCATTAAATATTTTATGTTGAAGTCCTAAATTGTGAAAATCTTTGAAACTTCAACATTTATTCATTATATTATATCACCATATTTATTATATCTATGGTAACTGAAGTCAGACGGTAACCGGTTGGTTATCGTTAATGTTTTGTTCCAATCATTTATTCTACCCCTTTGTGAACATTGATTATATTCCCAACTATCGGATTTTCCATTTTAATTGTGTAATGTCCAACTCGTACTAGGAAATGTACATTAAAATAAGAAAATATCAACACTTCGTGTAATCGGCTGTTAATGAATTTATATCTACTTTATTTTATTTGTTTTAGTTACCACATATCTGATTCAAAGTGGGGAAAAACAAGAAGAAAATATTTCTAGTGTAGTCAGAGCTAATACTATATCTCTTCTGTGTAAAATGAATCCCTCACAAGCTCTGTCGATCAGAAGCAAGTGTGTGGATCTTTGTAGAATGCCAGCATTAGCTATAAGTCTGTCTTTGAAGCACAATGATAATAGTGGTGATGTGGATGCTGATGGGGATATGGTAGCTTTTATTTCTGGATTATTGCTAGGCAATGATCAAACCATTAGGTGTGTATTTCTCTTTTCAAGTGCTTGTGTTTATTTAATCCTTGATTTTTAATATAATGAATCAAATAAACTACATCAAAGGATATTGTAATTTATTTATATCCTTAATATTCACACAAGTTATATAGAGATGTAATTTGTATTTTTCAGAAATTGAGAAACGTGACGACCATCAAAGAAAAGCTTATTTAAAAAAATAACCAGAATAAATATAAAAACCAAGCAATGAAAAGTATTAATCAAATCATGTATTTTTTAGAAATTGGATAGCCCTATTTATTCGTACTGGCCAAAAAAGGAAAGGAGAAATTTCAAGTAATGCCCTCCATCAATTGAGAGAAGAACTACTAAGACGTTTGCAGAAAATTCTTGAATCTTCACCAGAAGGTGAATTACCAGATACCATGGTAGTTCAGGCCTCCGCATTACTTCGTCTTTATTGTGCCCTAAGAGGCATAGCAGCAATCAAGTAGGTTTTTTCCTTGATGAAAATGAAAAAGTATTTTCATATAGATATCTATATTTTAGGTTCCAGGATGATGAAGTAAATCTCATTGTGCAACTTTTGACCTCTCATCCAAATCCTACGCCAGCTGGTGTTCGATTTGTATCAATTGGTCTTTGTATGTTGATTGCATGTCCTTCTCTAGTATCTCTGCCAGAACATGAAAGGAGGAGCATTGAATGGGTAAGGTCAGAAAAAAAAAGACCATAAAACACAAATTATGACAAAAAGTTGAATAATAGTCTTGTAAATTGTAAAAAAAAATTCTGATGAAATCGTAAAATTTATTTAAAGATATTCCTACATCTTCTATTTGATTACAGCTAATGTTATGAAAACGTTTTTTTTTTAATAAGACCCATAAGTCTTGGGAATGGTTACATTGAAATGCGATAATATTTCCAGAAAAATGTAGAAATTTCACTGATATCTAAACAAAATTGTATTCTGCATTTACTTCCAATTCAATCAGAACTTTTTCTACAACAATGTATGTTGTTCATATAACTCCAGAGCCTTATTTTTTTCCAAAATCTAAGTAAATAAAGAAAAGAGAATTGAAACTATGTTTTTTACCACACCTACAGGAGCGCTATATAAGGGCTAATGTAACAAACCATTGTTAGTTTAATGTATAAGTTTGAAAATGTCTTCATAGGACGAAACTGCAGTAACTTTAGTTACAAATAAAAGTAGTAAAAAACATAGAAAGTTTAAATTCTCTTTTCTTCATTATGATTCCCTACCACATAGTAACGGCTACATCCATCAATTTATTCTAAGTAAATAGTTTTGCCATGAAGTCTTCTAACTTGATAAAACATCATGAAACTATGTTGAAATCATATATTAAAATTTTAAATATTGACTCATAAATTATCAGGTTTCACTTTACAACAAAGAATAGAATTAAATCTTTTGAGTAAAACCCATCAGAGTAAAAAACATTGATTGATTAACAGATCATTAGATAAACGAAAATATTCGAATTAGTTCTAGAATGTTTTGGTTAATTGCAAAGTTCTTGTATTAACAAAAAACTGCAAGCAATTCTGGCTTACTTATATATTTCACAGTGTTTATAATGCATCTTGAGTTAAGTAAAATTTTGATTTATCTATATAAAATATACAATTGAAATATAAATCATTCTCAGGTTCAATGGCTTGTTAAAGAAGAGGCCTATTTCGAATCTGCTAGTGGTGTAACTGCCTCTTTTGGAGAAATGCTCCTCCTTATGGCGATCCATTTTCACAGTAACCAATTGAGCGCCATTTGCGATCTCGTGTGTTCAACTCTGGGGATGAAAATTGTCATCAGACACAACAATATGACACGGATGAAGCAGGTTTTCACCCAGGAAATTTTTACAGAGCAGGTGGTCACAGCTCATGCAGTCAAGGTGCCTGTTACCAACTCACTGAATGCTAATATGACAGGTAAGAAAACTGGTTCAGTCGGAATTTAAAGCAGTATATACATCCACTGAAAGTGCGAAACAGGTTTTGGTTAGGAAATAAATAAAGAAACTTTGTACTTAATGCTAAATGTTCAAATTTCCTGTTGTACTTTCCCAAATTGGTTTTTCTTGAATAATCCAATAATATATAGATAATTAAATTTAAAGGGGAGATATTTACAGCAGAGATTAGTTTTTGGTTTCCTACTTGTCTGTCTTTCTGCAAAAAAAAAATGTGGTGGATTTGTCTTATCCGGTTACATAAAGTAGTAATGTGCAAGAAATGCGTGTTTTTTCATCTTCAAAAATTCAAATAGGTACTGACGAGATGTTAGACACAAGTGTTTTTAATCCGAAACTTCAAAGAGTATACATTAAAGATGCTAGATTCCCTGATTATATCATATGTCATATCCATATATTATATCCATATATCATGTTGTGTAGATTTCCTGTGAATGATATCGTATCTACTCCAGACTGAATGAAAAAACTGTTTTTTATGTAATTCAGTGTTCACACGATAGTAGTTGTTTCAAAATGACTTTTTTATTTGGTGTAATTTAATGTTCTTATGAGAGTAGTTGCTCCGAGATGGCTTTTTCTTCCAGTTCATATCTGAAAGAAACTCATGCACACGATCTACATGTTTTATTAAGAGTCTATTAGAAACTTAATTGATTTCTTCCTTTCTGCAGAAATTTTCCACATTTTTTTATATAAAGATGAAGATGGAGAAGTAGAAAGCCAAAAAGCTTTATTTCCATAAAAATTATTATTCTAAACTAGTTCGTTTGTGAAATTGTTGAATTTACTCTCATACTTCATATTTTTTCTCTAAAGGATTCTTGCCCATTCACTGTATACATCAGTTGTTGAAATCCAGAGCCTTTGCAAAACACAATGTTAATATTAAAAGCTGGATATACAAGCAAATTTGCACAAGTGTTAGTCCTCTGCACCCTGTTTTAAGGATGTTAGTCGAAGTATATGTCAACAGTATCATATTGCCGAATGCCAAAAATTCAGAGCACACCAACAAGCCACTGACTGAAAATGAAATAAGAAAAGTAAGTAAAAACCACGTTTTTGAAAGAAAAAAAAATATTGTGAATCTATTGTTATGAATATTTTCTATCTATTAGTGGATTCAATATTGACTCTATTCATTGGGATTGTGATCCACTCTATTTAAAAAAAAGTTTCTGTTTTGATAGTTTGAGATGGTGAACTCTATAAAAGTATATTTTCAGGTGTTCCAGAGCTCCATTTTTGGTCAATACTTTGATCAAAAACAATCAATTTTCACAATGGATTTCGACTTGAATTCAGAAAACCAAGACGTTTATGTAGACAATACAAGTTTAACTCCACAGCTTCTGCTGTTGTACTATCTTCTCCTCTATGAGGATTGTAGATTGAACAATGCTCACATCCTAGCAACCTCTGGCCGTAAAATCAAGAGATATACTCCGGAGTTCATGTCTGAGTTGCCTATCAAATATTTACTCCATCACGCTCAGAAAGATCAAAGTTCATACTCAGGTAGTACAACATATAAATAGCATCCGTTTTTTTGGTGTATAACCTTCCATAATCTGAAAAATGGAAACATTCAAAGTAATAGAGAATCTGCTGAAGTGTATAAATGGCAGACTGTAAAGTTCACCCCAAAAAGTTACTGTATAATATAAACCATTGAGTCCAATTAATCCGTAATTTGTCGTATTCGTAAATTTTGCCTACGAATTGAATAATCAATGGAAAAATGAAATTTCAATCCTTATCTTTCTTTATATGATTGACATTTCATTAAATATTCCTTTTCTATTTTCAAAATAAATAATATATTTTCTTTGATGCACATCAAAAAATACATAAATAACAATTTTTAAACCGTTAACCATTCAGAGACAACTACTAAGTAGAGGACTGATTTGTGACGACTTTAGATATTCTTGGTTTTGTAATGGAATATTATTATTACGAATATAAAGTCAACCGACTCAACGCAGGATCGGAAATTAAAGTAGCTGTGAATTTTTGAATTTATTTATTTATTTATTTATTCAACGGGTAACCCCTAATTTTTATACAATATATTAACCTTAGAAAGTTATCTGGTATCTAACTATTCTCGATTGTCTACCTGAATGTCATACTAGGATGCAGATGCCAATATTATAAGATGATAATTGAGAAACCCTCATAAAAATCACCATGTTAGTTGTTAATTGCACCAATCAACATCATTCCCAAATACTTGTTCATCAAACTCGCAAATACTTTACGAAAAGCAGGTGAAATTGTTGTAAATTTGTAATTGCATTTTTCGACAGGTTAGATTAATGATTTCAGACAGAGGAATTGAAACCTTAAAGAGAAAAATCACATTACTATAGAATATAATAGAATTTATCACATTACATTTTGGACAAGTCAGATTTACTTGGTAATTAATAAAAAAATACAGTCAGAACTCAAATCAGATAAGGAGAAAATTGAGACATTCAAATTATTTATTAATTTATTATTCTCAAAAATCAATAACAGTTTTTCATTGAAATCATTTTCAATTCAAAAATAATTAAAATAAGTAGTATATATGATTGAATTAGCAGATACTTGATAAAAATCCATAACTAACGTATTCAAAAAACACTTTATTGTGAGATTTTCACTAAAGTTTTACAAAAATGCAAGACGTGTTTCGCCATACAATGGCTTCTTCATTCGTATCTTTACTCACGCCTGAAGAAACCATTGTATGGCGAAACACCTATTGCGTTTTTCTAAAACTGTTTATTGTAAACCTCACAATGAAGTGATTTTTGAATACGTTAATAAGTAGTATTTGTAACCTCTGGCGTGAAATTAATCTGTTGAAAACACTTTTCACTGATCAGAACAAAAATGGTGTCTTACGAATTAGGTTAATAGACGTAGATATTTGGTTCTTAAAAACATTTTTATTTTATTTGTGAATAAAAACCCCAAAAAACTTGGTCAATAAAACGAAAATAATCCAAAGAAAATTATCAATATTGTAGAGAGCCTTTCAAGTCACTGTTTTGATGATGAAGAACTTGATATTCTGATCTCTCGACATTTAATTTCACCTCTCCGAAGGAAGTCTTGGAAGATGTTGTTTATGTTGAGAGTGCAATTTAGTGCTTCCCGAGGAAAGCCTACAAAAAACAAATTGTTACTAATATGAGAGCAGATAAGAGCAATAATCCTGGACAAATCTGATTACTACGATATGAATGATAATTCAATTGAAAACGGTACTTATAATGAATTATCAAAAAAAAACCCACTGCCTAAGGTGGTTTCAGAAGTGAAAACTACAGTCAAGAAAAGTAAAACCTTGATCACACTGATTTTGGGCAAAAGTTTGCAAGTATCTCATTCTTCAGTACCAAAAATATACGGTCTGCCAAAAATTTACAAACCAGGCAAGTCAGTGCAACCAATTGTTTCAGCTATAGGTTTCTCTGTGTAAAAGATAGACAAAAGTCTAACAAACAGGTCGAAACTCTGTTGATTCCGCAACCCCGTTTGGGTTTTGTTAATTCACGAGAATTCATCAAGAAAATTTGCGAGATAGTGAGATTTAGTTTCTTTTGAAGTAACTTCGTAATTTCCAAGTGTCCCTATATAAAAAACAACCGTATATCTGAACGATCTTTTAGAAACAAATCAACTAGGCGGTGAAGTAGTCGAGGAGTTATTCAGCTCACATAGATTTGAATGGGACAGAATTGCTTCCTGTTTTTACAAGCAACATTAGGAGGGTACGGCAGTGGGCTAATTTGTTCATGGGTAGATTTGAAATGGAAGAAAGAGAACAGTTAGATTACTTTCCAAGAACTTGGATCTGATATGTGGATGATGTATTTTCCTATTTTCCACACGAATAAGAGCAATGTAAAGAATGTTGTGACTTGTCTCATCAACAGATCTCCAAATATAAAGTTCATATATGAAATTGAAAATAACGGAGTTAGAATTTGATGTATATAGGAAGACAATTGAATAAAACTGGCCGATACTTGATGAAAATTCATGTTGAAACTAATTAATACAGTTTTTTGTATGTTTTTCATTATAAAGGGTTTTACAAAAACCTTTATAGTAAAAATCACACAATAAACTGTATCAATTAGTTTTTATATAGAAAAAATACTAGCACTATTAGATGCATCCCTGACAGCTCAAACCATTGTCAACTACAAAAAAGTCGGGACTAAATTTTCTTGTCCATAAGCTGGTTACATTCCCCTTGAGCAAAGAGAGAAAGTCATCAAGGAGATAGCTGAAAGTAACAGATATCCTTCAAAAACGGTGGAATTGTGAAAAG
Source organism: Leptinotarsa defecta (assembly GCA_015342085.1). NCBI lineage: Eukaryota > Metazoa > Arthropoda > Insecta > Coleoptera > Chrysomelidae > Leptinotarsa > Leptinotarsa defecta. Next base: position 2,188 of record WOGO01004229.1, on the reverse strand, counting down.
AAAATAAAGAGAATGTCTTCGTAAATCCTCTACTTTTCTTCCATACGAACCAAAATACACCAACAGATTGCTTCAGTTTTTTTTAGAAATTGAGTAGGAAAGTGACTTGAAACTGCTCGTATCTTTCAACAAGTGTTGGGCAACCCGAAAGGCAATATGATGGAAAAGGAAAAGTCTGGGATTTACCAAATAAGTTGTGACAATTGCGATGAAAAGTATGTTGATCAAACTAAGCGGACTACAAGGAACATATTTCACATATTCGGTTTCATAGACCAGGAAAGTCCAATATTGCTCAACATTCCATAGAAAACAGTACTCATACAGTACTCATACTAGATAATAATTCAATGTGAGATGATGATTCATCTAGATATATGTATGGAAACATTAGCATAGTCGTTAGAAAATTACTCTTAATCATCTCCTGATGATGCTAACTTGGTTAGCGAAACTTGCGTCGAGAGACATCATTTATTTTCTGTTGAGGGAAAAGTGTTTTCAATAGAAAAATTAAATTGTCAAAATTTCTTTTTCAAGGTTTATTCGGTCCTCTCCTAAAACTTCTCGCCACCCATTTCCCTCATCTAACGCTTGTCGAAGACTGGCTCGACGACATGGCCATCCGTACAGAATATAAGCCAGTTCAACTGAGTGAGCTCACCGTAATTGAAGCTTTTAACGAAATTGAATCAAAACCTTCCAAGTGCGCGAAGCTCTTGCAAACATTGCTGAAACAAGAAGCTATTGACATTTGGCCATTTGTTGAGATAATAGCTCAAAACTCCAGAAATTTCCTGAGTGACAGTGTTCCTCGATATCTGCAAGATCTGTACAAAGATGTTTGGTTCAGGCTTAATACTGTGTTGCCGAGGAGGTTGTGGGTATTAACTTTGAAAAACCTGGTAGATCATGTTTCTAATCTGACCAGGATTGACGTAGCTGAGGATCCACTTCAGGTAGATTGTAATAATTTTGAGATTATTTTCCCTTTTCACAGTCAATTGTTGCAGATAATGCGATGCGACAAAAGAGTTTTCCGTTGTGCCCCTTTATACTCAATAGTTCTGAGAGTTCTAAGGGCCAGTCTTGCTTCGTCCAGGAGTCAACTAATGCAGCACCTACAGTCTAATTTGAGGTTAGATTCGTCAGGTCAGGTAATGAGTGAAACTGATAGAGACGAGATGTGCAGAGCTTGTATTGCAGCTCAGGTAAGATATTCTATTTAATGAAAATTTAACTATGCAGTATCTTAAAACTGTCAATACTTGAGGTGTACCTAATTATTAATTTTTTCTATCATTGATAATGAATATATAGTAATGTTGACATAAGAAGATATTTCAGGATATTATTATTATTTATTCACGGGTTCAAAATCCATTTCATTCAGTACAGTTACAGAAAATACAAATATTTGAATGTCAATATAACAATACAAAAAACAATATACAGGACTATTCAAATTCGTATCTGTACATGGGGATCTCATAAACGATAAGAGATAGAGTGTCGGTTAAATTGTTGCAAAGTTGCGTATTTTAGAGACCTATTCAATGATGTGAAGTAATCGAATATAGCTCTTTTGGTTCTGGAGATATACAGGAAAAACAAAAAAATCCCAAATAATTTTTTTGTCTATATCTTCTTTATTTGCAGACATATTGAAAATCTGTCCACATTTTGCTATTGGCACTTGATGTGGGCTATCAGAATATGTCCATGAATCCCTATACAGGGTGTCATCTGACTTGGGCCACCCCCATCTTTGAATTTTTAAATACGGTCATGTATTTTTTGTTGTGGTTTTTGTATCGTCGACGTTCACTTCATACTAAGAAATTAAATTAAATTTTATGATTCGCGATGTTTCGGTATATTTGATTATAATTGGGTCAATTATTTCCTTTTAAATTACGGCCCTGGAAATTGGTTGGTTGACTGTGTTAAATAAAAACATAATAGCAATTTTCACGTCTCCATATGTACCACAGAGTTTTTCTAGTTTTTTTTTCATTTTTAGGTAACTTTTCATATTTTTCTATTGCTCTGAGTGTTTTCTACAATGAACTTCGAATAAGAAAACCTTTTATGATTATCTGAAACATATCACAAAATATATTATATGTGTTTTAATAAGCAGAAAAAAAAATGATAGCAATAATAACATCTGAAACAAACTATAATT
>WOGO01004228.1:0-13470 GCA_015342085.1 Leptinotarsa defecta | reverse complement strand
ATATCCAATATTGAAGGAGGTACAGTTTCGTACACCTTTTGCTTCAAATAGCCCCATAAAAATAGTCCAAAGGTGCCAAATCTGGCGAGCGGGCTGGCCATCCTGTAGGACCTCAACGGCAATCGAAAGACCGGGAAAAGTAGTATCCAAATAGTTTCTCACTTGTCTGGAGTAATGTGGTGGTGCTTTGATTCGCTTTGACGATTTCAGTGATGAGAGGGTCAACAGCAGTTTCCAACATATTCAAATACAGTTCCTCTGTTAAATTTTGATCAATAAATAGAGGTCCTACAATATGGTTTCCCATTATTCATGCCCAAACGGTAATTTGTTCTGGATATTGGGTATATGTGTTTCCCGGAAAACGTGGGGGTTGGTGTCACTCCAATAACGGCAATTTTGTCTGTGAACATTGCCGTTTGAAAAAAAAAAATGTACATTCGTCACCATAACAAATATTGTGGAGATAAGTAGGATACCTTGCAATGGTTTCCGTCATGATTTCGCGGAATTCTGTTCTTCAATCAGGGCCATCTTCAGTTAATTGTTGTACCATTTTAATTTTGAATGGATAATACCTATTCCCCTACAAAAGTCTCCACACAGTGGAAGGAGACACCTCACAAACATTCGCGGCGGAATAAGTAGACTGTTCAGAATTTACTACCATCTCACCAATTATTTACACTTGCTGTTCTTCCGGAATGGAGGGATGACCTGAGGGCTTTTTGTTATGTACACTACCGGTAGTTGTGAATTTGGATACAAGTTCCTTCAAACATTTTCTACAGATAGGACGATTTGGAAAACGTTCATTGAAAATCCTTTCGGTCTCGTGAAGTTACGCATTGCTTCAATTTTTTCTTCCAATGGACGAGAATTGACCATTTTAGAGATTGTTGACGTAGTCCCTCTCTACTAATGAAACCGAAAAATAAATTAGAATATTCTAACTTAACAATGATGTTCATTGTCGTACTGACATTTTTTTGTCATTTTTATAAACAAAAAATAACAAACCTTATCGGGTTGTTAAAATTATGACGAATAAAAAGAAATATTTCTAGAAATATCGATAATAATGTGTTTGTCTTCAGGAAATTATTAAATGTTTCGCCATTTTGTAGTAGGTGAAGATATTTATATTCTAGGGTTATGAAGTATTCGTCAGGAGCTTCAAAACGTATCACAAGACCCCCCTTTCCATTAATTTTTTTTACCAGATGGCGCCCAGTCGCCATCTTGAAAGTTTCATCTGTCAATTTCAATTCAAAATAAAATATTCATGCATTAATTTCATTATCCCAAATTTCAATTTTTTTGAGTTGACCCGTTCAAAAAATAAACGATAGGTTATTAAATCCACATACTCTTAGTTTCTGTTCGATACGAATTTCATTGTTTTTTTTTTAGATTGTATCTTCTGTTGAGCCCACAGATGGAGTATTCGTAAAGAAAGAGGTAATTGCCTTTTCCTACTCAAACTTGTTCTTTCACTTGAGGTGAGTCCAGCAATGCATTCGTTGTCCAGCCTGGCACCACTGAAAATATTTATGGCAGGTCGAAACTTCGTCTGATTTCGATTAGTTGTCGTGCAGTGAAAGCTGAAAATCAACAGAACAAATCTCGTCGAAACAGTGCTGCCTGGTGTTTGGTCACGAATGTTTTGTTTTTGGGCAGTGATTTCGACTGAATATTTCATATATCACAATATACATATGTGAATCATTTCATTTCTGTCATTAGATTTTGATGTAATAAAACTGTAATATATTGTAGACGATATTAAAAAAATGTGCGTCTTTTGGAAGAAATCCAGGAACTCGTCAACTTTAAATTTTGACGGCCCATCTCATGATATACATATGAGAGACGTTTCGTCACCGGTGTTAGAGCGATGACGTAATCGACAATTTTTTTTAATGCAAACAGGGGTCATGTGGTACCTCATTGAAAAGGTCTACTAATCGTCTATTCAACGGTATGATTTTTTCAATATGTATTAATACAGGGTCAATCGAAATTATGTATTTAGAAGAATGAAATTACAATAAATACTCATTCGTTGAACTAAATTATGCTAAGGACCGCCACTGAGAATTGTTGATTCGGACAAAGAAATGCATTGATTGATGAAAGTTCTACAATCTACTTGAAATTAATCGATGTCATTTTAAGTGAAGTGTCATTTAAGCGTTCATAATTTGGCAATGAGACTTACAGAAACCGAACGAACCGAAAATATAATTATGATTGACTGTAGAGATAAAGTAAGGACGTGGTACTTACATTCCAAAAAAAACCCCATACCATCTCGTGGCAAGTCGCACTAGATAATAATTTACGCCAATCGACTGTTGTTAGAGTATTGAAAAAAAAGTGGCATCCGTATAAAGTTCGTCTGGTTCAAGAACTGTTAGAAGATGACTTTGACAGAAGAGTCGTATTCTGGGAAATCATGATGGAACGCTAACAGAGATCGGAGTTTCATACAAAATGTAATATTTTCAGATAAAGGTACTTTTATGCTTAACGGTCACGTCAACCGTCATACGTATCATCGATACTGGGCAAGAGAATATCCACATTGGATTGAGGAGCATAGCACAGAATATCCACAAAAAGTGAATGTTTGGGTCAGAAGTTCAAACAAGCAGATAATAGGGCATACTTTCTTGAGGAATGCGTATCTGGTACTCGGTATATACACTTTCTTCGGGGTTATCTGATGTCACAACTGAATCAGCTATTTCCGAATAGAAATGATTTGTCGTTCCAGCAGAATGGGGCGCCCCCACAGTACGCCGTTGATGTACGAACATATCTGAATATTGTTTTCCGAGGTAAGTGGATAGGAAGAAGAGGACCGATCGAATGGTCACCAAGGTTTCCGAATTTGACGCCGTTAGACTTTTTTATGGGGATACTTAAAAAGCAAAGTTCACCAAAATCGACCGATTCAGAAGAGATTGCACAAATAACCCCCAAAGTTCTCGACAACGTTAGAAAGGAATTCACTGCCCGGATTTCACATTGCATCAGAAGGTCATCAATTTGAATATTCATTATACTTTCATTGTATTTTAATGAATTAAAAGTTTTGGTTCAACCTAATGAATAAATATTGAAATAATTATATCGTTGAATAGACGATTAGTAAACCTTTTGAATGAGGTGCCATATTAAAAAAAAATGTCGATTACGTCATCACGCCAATATCGGTGACGAAACGTTTCTCATATTTATATCGTGAGATGGGCCGTCAAAAATTAAAGTCAGGTGATATCTGTTATCACCCGAAGACGATTGTGGATACTAACAATAGAAACGCCGTGACGTAACTTGGTTTTGAATCTTTTAATTTTTATTTTTCATTTTTTGGGACTCATTGCTAAAGATGAATCTTCGATGAAGATGAAGATGTGTAGATCATGCATAGAAGCAACTTTGAGACACAAACTGGAAGAAAAAACCCTCTCGAAATAACTACTTTTATATAATCATTGAATTATAAGAACAGAAAAATACTTTTAAAAGAACTACTTTCATATGATCTCTGAATTTTACAAAAACCCTTTTTTATATGGCGCATTTGGCCAGTTCTCCTCCTGTAACACCGAACACGGATCACTGGTTTTTGAAAACGTTGCATCAAATAATTTTAGCGGGTTAGTTCGAAATATCATTTCCTCAATACCTAAAGGACAAAAGATTATATTTTTTGCCGACTCGATGTAGCACCAATCTCCAATGTAAATCCATTAGAATTATTATCAAATGAAGGTCGAACTGACAATGTTGCGTGATAAAATTTGTTTATTCATTTCAATTGATCAAACAAGGGACATGAGCAATTCCAGTCCCCTGTAGTTGCCCTTCGCTAAGCTATTTCTGGCAATAAAATCATTTGCTATTACCCTGTTAAACACTGAATGATACTGACACTACGCCATTTGGTCGAAGAGATTGCATTATCCTGCTCGAGATAATAGAGTTAGAAGAGTTAAAAATGAGAAAAAATTGTCGAAAAAGCGGTTTCTGGGATATGTGAAATTTATATTATGAATATCTATGTTAAATAATGTTTTGAATTTGAACAGATACATCGACATCTAAAATGAACAAAATATGTACCACAACACACATCAAAATAACTTAGTCAATTGAACCCGGAAATCTACATTAGATGGATAGTTATTGGTTGCTTCAAAAGTTTTGTCAGTTTTTATGAGTCTTCTTCAAACTATTTTAGTGAAATAGGGGCTATTTGGATAAGTGCACTTTTGTCAACGTAACAACTCGATTAATTCCGTGAGCATAAAAATTATAGAGTGCATTTCTTTAATGCCCCCCCTTTTATTTTTTGAACGTGTCAACTCAAAAAAATTTAAATTTGGGATAGTGAAATTAATATACTTTATTTTGAAGTGAAATTGACACATGAAACTTTCAAGATGGCGACTGGGTGCCATCTGGGGAAAAAATTAAATGGAAATGCTTCACAACCTTAGAATATAATGTCAACATCTTCGCTTCTACAAAATACACTGAATACACTGACACTCAACTACATAATATGAGGTAATACGCTTGAGGTCAGTTCAGAAGATACTCGAAATGGATGGTTTCCTTGAACTTCTTGACATATGAACAGCCTACCCCATATTTCACGCCGAAAATTTTCGAACGTCAATATCTCTACAAATATTTATTATTCTCTGCCGTATATCCAATATTGAAGCAGGTTCAGTTTAGTACACCATTTGCTTCAAAGAGCCCCATAAAAAAGTCAAGAGGTGTCAAATCTGGCGAGCGGGTTGGCCTTTCTTTAGGACCTCGACGGTCAATCCAACGACCGGGAAAAGTGGTATCCAAATAGTTTCTTACTTGTCTGGAGTAATGTGGTGGTGCCCCATCTTGTTGGAATACAATATCCATTTCAAATTCATTTGGAGTCGCTTCGACGATTTCAGTCATGAGAGGGTCAAAAGTAGTGTCCAGCATAGTCAAATACAGTTCTCCTGTTGAATTTTAATCAGTAAATAGAGGTCCTATAATATGGTTTTCCAATTTTCCTGCGCAAATGTTAATTTTTTCTGTACATTGGGTATGTGTTTCCCAGAAAACGTAAGGTTTGGTGTCACTCCAATTTTTTATGAATGATAAATAACTTAACAAACTTCATCGGTTTGTTGGAAATCTCATATGGCAGATAAAAAGGTATATTTCCAGAAATATCGACATTAATGTGTTTGTCTTCAGGAAATTATTAAATGTTCCGCCATTTTGTAGTAGGTAAAGATGTTGACTTCATATTCTGGGGTTGCGAAGTATTCGTCAGAAGCTTCAAAATGATTTGTCACAAAACACCCCTTTCCATTTAATTTTTTTCCCAGATGGCGTCCAGTCCCCATCTTGAAAGTTTCATCTGTCAATTTCACTTCCAAATAAAGTATCCATGTATTAATTTCATTGGATGGATGGAAGAGCAATTTCTGCCTTGATTTATCATGCGCAGACGTTGAATTCTGCCATTTGTTAGGTTAGATTAGTATCTACTGTACTGAGTAACCTTTCAATTTTTTAAGTTGACCGTTCAAAAAATAAAAGGGGGCGGGAAATTAAAGAAATGCACTGTATACGAATGCATTGTTTATAAGATACTCGAAATTTGTTTTGAGAATCTAATAATCGGGCAATCAAATAAAGATTAAAAAAATGGTTCAAAAAATATTGCATGAAAACACATTCATTAGTACAGTTTCAATGTTGCTTTCTATTAAATTCTATTAAATAACGAAATCAATCTCGATGTATACATGAACTGTTCAAAAAATAAGGTGAATGTTCAAATTTCGCTGGGTTCAATTAGCGATTTTGTTATAATGTTACAGTCGTCTGGAATGTCGCATATGTCAGCTATTGAACATGTTTAGTTTTTTGTGTTGTGTAAAAAATGGAATTAAGTGCTCAAAAACACTTGAGGTGTTGACAGTGGTATACATCCAAAAATCATGTCTCCGTATTCACCAGATTTGGCCCCGTGCGACTTTTTCCCGTTTCCAAGAGAAAATTGGAAACGGGAAAACATCGACCCAACAACTCAAGTCCAAAATTATTTATCACGAAGATGATTGTTTAAATATTCAGTTTACGAAATAAGGCCAAATCAATCGAAGAAAAACCGAGTCAATTAAAACTGTAGTGTGGTTCAAACTGGAATGCTGTCCCACATTTATATAGAACATTAAATCTTGATTGTATAAAATGTATCAAATGAATAAATCGAATTTGGTCGTCACAGACAATACCCCAAAAACGAGACCAATCAGGAGCGTCAGAAAATTTTATAATTTCATTATGACATTCAATTTCAATGATGTTTTCAGTTTCAGATATTGTAGAGCTATGCTATGAATTAAGTGTTTCAAGAATAATGACCTTGATCAAATAAACAACTATATGTTATTCTGTCTCATAAAATATGTCTCGTTAAGACCGATTTCCTTCCGAGTAAAAACTTACACGGCCGGAAATAACTGTCAGAGTTCGTTGGCCATGATTTGCATGCCTGACGTTTCGTCTACGACTGCGGTAGGCATTATCAAAGGTGATGGAGCAACGGATAAAGTGTTCAAAGTGCTGAAAGCAGCTACTTAAGCATTGGTTTGGGTCTTTGAATGCGTTCCATTGGTGGTGAGTTTGGCTTCGTCCCTATTGGTTGAATTAAATGACCTGATACAAGAGCAATTAAGTGCAGGTAGCTAGATTTAATTACTGTTGAGAAGCACCAATTCCACAGAATTGATGCCCAGATATTATGATGTCCTATTCCGTCACGTTCCCCATTCTTAGGGAAAAGTGAAACCTTGGTTTTTATAGCATTGACTTCTTCTTGGTCTCTGTGATCTCAAACCGAATTTTTGTCGAGACTTCGATCAAGATATAAAACCTATTGTCGTGGAAAAAGTGAATTGATAGCTGATGTTGCTTGATATTTCTACATCCTTCAGGAATTTGGTCACTATTATTATTATTTTTTTACAACTCACATTGTTTCTGGTATTTTTATATATCTTTTCCAGTTTGTATTTCTTTATATAGCATGTATATCTAGGTTGCTTCGAGTTAGAAAGAATTGGACTTTTTTTTTGTTCCATGATTCGGATGAAGTTTTTCATTGTTGTCCATCAGACATTTTCAATGAGAAAGTTTGTAACTGTCAGCACTAACGTTCAGATATATCTGCCAGTTGAGAAAGGGAAGATTCTCGTCAGCTTCGGCACATTCCTACAGTTTGTGAGAGTGTGCTATTTTTACCAGCCTGTTCCCATACGCAATCCTCGTCATTTCGAAGCCGGGTATGAGTTATTGAACTCGCTGGCGGACCACAGCAGATTGCACCACCGTGCAATTTCAATACATACATACACACGGAGAATGAACTCCGTGAACCATTAAATCGAACTACAGGTCGCGGTGGTCCCATGGCGTGGTCATTGTTTTCATGGTAGATTGGCTCAATGACAAGAAAATGTGTCTTTCGGAACTTTTGAGTCGGCACGGTCTGCTACGTCGAGCCTAATCGGTTACCACTAACACAATAATAAATTGTTGGTGTGAAACCGCTTTTGCGAAACGATGATGGTATTATAGTCTAAGAGCCATAGGCCGATATGTTTAAACGACGGGAAATTATAATATTTTCCTTCGCAAGTAATTCGCTAATAACTAGAACATGCTAATGATGTAGTCAAGGATCTGGAAAACTCAATAAGAAAAAATCAGTGAGAAAACAGCCACGATTCAATTTCAATAAAATGTTCGTGGATGAAAACTTTATCTGGAGAATTCTATGTAAAGTATGTAGTTGATCAAAGCTCATGTCAGACTTTTCTTCAATATAGTGATGATCTGATTATTAGTGGTAAGTCTGCGAGTAGCTTCGTCAAGCAGGAAAGCATAAGGAAGTAGGTCTCCTAAGATACGGGGAAGCGCTCTCACATGGCTACAGATTATTAAATACAACCACTGTCTAGAAGATGCTCTCTTGATTCTCATCGTTCGGAACGGAACGTGCTGCTTTCGAATTGTAAATATGCATCATTTTCTGAAATAATGGCATATTGACGAGATTCCAGTTGATTATTCGATGTTGAGGTTGTCGGATATTGAAGGTGCAAGATTTCCACTCTGATACCAACAGTAACGTTCGCATCAGGTTAGGATGAATTATCGTTTGAGCGTAAGCATTTGCTGACTCCTGATGCAATTTTTCCTTCTGTTGCTTGAGCATTTGGCAGAATCATTGCCTTAGGACGTGACTGAGTCACTTTCTAGCTGCCACCACTTAGCCTCATAGGCTTGTTAATAGGATCAAGAGTTAGAGAACTAAGCTCTCGCTCTTGATTCGATATCACAAGTAGGTCCCTTGGGGTTGATTTGACGGTTCATCTCCTTTGCAGACTCTGGGTCAGACTTTTTGGTTACTTTACGATCCTTTAGTGTCTCACGAGTAACTAGGGAAAGGATGTCTATTACAGCAAAGTCCAGCGTTACTGTGACAAGTTCTACGACGAAGGGGCTTCTTCGAAAGTTTCGTTGGTGATAACTGATGGGCGTAGAGTTAGTTATACATCCTCTCGACCCAGGGACACACACCTGAGGATAATGAAATCGTTGGGATGTTATTCGGTTAGAAAATAGCAGCACCACGGTGCGGTGCAATCGTGGAAACAGACACCCGAAAACTGAATTTGTTCACCCAAGTCAAAACACATCAGAAAGCAACACCAGTAGTTCAAGGATTGAGACAACCAACCCCATCAAATGGAAAATTGTCCTTTACCAAAATTTAAAAAACTTTTCTGCTGGCTCCAAGATTAGTGGGCTCAATACAATAAATCTGTCTTTAGGAAGTTGTAAGCCGACACGTTCTCTACGGTCTGATACGTCGAGCCTAATCGGTTACCACTAACATAATAATAAATGGTGGGTGTGAAACCGCTTTCGCGGAACGATTATGGTAATAATGGTGATTCAAAATTGGCCGGCGAACAGTCGGTTCTGCGAATTCGTGCACATTGAAGTTATTAACCCTCAGGAAGGACGGTGTAAGATTGGAAAAAGCGTATCGCGGCGCCCGTGCAAATTGATCGTGAGAAACTTCGGCTTTTTAAAATTGAAACCGTGCGAAAGGATTTTGGTGGAATTAAATTTGGTTTTTAGTAATTTTTGTAGTTCTTTTCTGTTCATTTTTCATGAATCGAGAAAAAATACATATGTAAACATTGAGATGTTCGGTTTGAGCCCTTACAATGGAAATACTTTTGAATGCATACTGTGTAACATGTTACACAGTCTGTGCATTTAAGCTATAATTTTAGTTTCATATTGTTCTCGGTTTCCTGATTTTTTGTTCTTCAATTAATGTGCCTAAAATTATTGGAAATTCTAAATTTTTATAAAAAGAAAGATTTCGATTTGGTCCTGCCAAATTTAAAGTCACTCAACTAGAATCACCGATTTTTTAAATAACTTGAAGGGAAATCAGTAACAATGATTAGCCCAAAACTAGCCTATAAATGCTACTATATATTTCGAGATCTCACTTTCCTAAAGGATATCTCACTAACAAAAAAAAAATGTATTTCTACTTTTGATGCTTATACATGAGGTGAAAACAAGAAACAAGATTTTTTTCAATATATCAAGTGATGAATAAACTTATAAAATGTTTGCAAATTTTTAACTTTGACAAAATGAATTTGATGCTGCTAGACTAATGGTTAATGTATCAAAACCCATGGTTTCATAAAATAGACGTGAGAAATTCGTGATATTGAGTTGATTTGAAGTTTGTTAATGCTCGCAAACAGCTGCGATTCAAATCCAATGTGAATCGCTACTTTCGCACAGACACCGCTCTGAGAGCGCCTCAAGGAGTTTCCTGTAGTGCTTGTGTTTTGTCTTAAAAAAATGTTTTTACATTTACAGAATACCGTTTTTATTTGAGAAAGCTATAGGAATAGCGAAATGCGTCACATGTTTCAAGTAGTAATATATTGTGGATATGTATAAAATGAGTGTTCCTAGTAAAAAATTCCTTTTTATTTGCACTTCTCACTAATCCTTTCGGAACAAAAAAAAAGGAAAATAAAAGGATGAAAATCCCCATCGAGTGACACCCACGCCACTGCCTTCAATGGCCGCCGGGTGCCTAGAGAGCGATTGGCACACCATTTTATACTGAATGAGTTTAACGTCGCTTGTGCAATTTCAGGGTCAAAATTACAACGCTAGTGTGTGAAATCGGTCGATAACTCTTCCCCATCGGAGTCCTTTTGATGTTCCGTGAACCAGTTGGAGTTTTTTAGGTTCTTTTCGTTCATGAAAATATGATTTTCAACTCTCGCAATTACGCTATTGTGCACCGTACGGTTACGTAGAAGCGGGAAATGCTTACTGGTTTCCAGTTGAAGGCAGAACGAGAAAATGGCTGCCTTGACTCGGATAAATGTCAATCAGGGCATACTTGTCTCTCTGAGGTCTCATCTGAGATTTGGTCTCGCTCCTAGGATTGTTTTACAACCTGTAAAATTGACTGTTGGAAGATACGGGGTGTAATTTGTTAATGTTATCGAGGTCACTATCTTACTTACAAATCGAATAATTTCTAATGTTTAAAAAACCTTTCGCCGTTCAATCTCAAATCAAATGGATGAAAGGTTGAAGAATTACACAATTTTTGACATTTTTATGTCCTGGCAGACAAGTATATACACCACGTAAGTTCTATATGTACTGTTGAACTTTGAGTTTCTAATGCTTCGTTGTTGTTCCGCCTGTCTTTGGCTTTGACACAATGGAAAAAATGCCTCCTAGAGGAAGCTCTGAGGCTTGAAATTCTGCAAAGGCAGAAAAGCTCCGTATCGGATCTCCAGGTGCGGATTGGATCAAGGGTATTATCCTACAGTAGTTATTTGAAAACCATCATTTCTGACATGCATCAGCTGATTAACGGAAAAACAGGTTTCAAACAGATTTTTTAAACATCTTCATGAACCTACTCATGAAGAAATAGGACGGTAACTGCAGTTGCTAAGAATCAGCGAACTAATTTGGTTCACTAACATCTTCCTCATATTCTGGCACTTACCGAGATCAAAGACAGTCCTAAAATAAGCACGTCAACTTTCCACATTCGAGTTATGACTTTCATTCTCAATTTAGACATCACTTTGAAATTTCTCACTCTGAAGTGACTTGTTTTGTAATCCACAAGACACACTAGAACTCAAAGATTTGAGTTCTACAAATTTCATTTGTAGACCTCCAACGATATGATATAACAGGACACTACACTTGCAAACCGAATTGCAACCACTATGGATTTTTTTGCTCAATACGTGACAACCAATCCTGAACTTTGCACAATCACCGTAGTCTCCCTCGTTCTGCTTCTGAAGAAACTGAAGTTATCCTATGAGGCTTGAATGGACTGTGACTAGCAATAGGCACTCATTTTCTAATAATAACTACAGAGAAAATTATTCCGAAACTTGATTGGTGCCTTCGAACTCCGGTTCTTATATGTACAAGCTTGTGCTTCATCTAATATTGAAGTGATAGCCCCATCTTATGTTGAAGTCATAGCCTCATTACGTGAACAAAATATCAGAGAGGGAAGACGCATTCTACAAATCGCAACTTGGCCGTTGATAGCCTCATCCGAGTTAAGTCTATAGCCTCATTCGAGTTAACGTCTGAACGGGGAGCAGTATTTCTTACTCTATTGACATAGTATTCCATGAAGCTTCTCACTTGCATCCTTCCAATAATGGTGAAAGGCCAAGTCCGGCATTTGGCGTTGGTTTTTTCATTACAAGGTATAATGAGGTCCATGGATCAAAGTGTAAAAAGGTTCATGGATCAAGATATAAGGTTCATGGGATACTAAGTCAATGCCAAGAAATGAAGGCATACGAAATTGTATGCACTAAGAACATCAATATTTTTAATGGTTTTGGGTACCTACTATGAATAGTATGAATTCCACAAGGATAGACTCTGAAGCGCACTAGTCTTTCAATATTTGTATACATTTGTTTTTTTTATATTCAGAAGGATCGTATATAGTACCTGAAAAATAATGAATACTACACATGGAAACAGAGAATGTCTGAAGGAATTGGCTGATACTTGATGAAAATCCATAACTAACGTATTCAAAAAACACTTTATTGTGAGATTTTCATTACATAGTTTTACAAAAACGCAACACTTGTTTCGCCATATTATAGAGAATGTCAATTTGGTGAGATACAACTTTCTGATAAATTTATAGATTGCATTTTTAATGTTCCTCTTTGAAGATGATCACTTGGTGATCGAAACACGTGTCGAGGTGTTAAAAATAACGGTTTAGTGTTGGGAAAAACTCCATTGATATTCATTACTACACCAAAGGTTCCAAACAGTGCATCATAAGTTTATAGATTGTTGATTAGATATATCACCTCAAAAGTCTACAAATATATTGCATGTCCATGACCTATTTTTTATCAAAAGCCTGCGCATATTGATGAACAAGCAATTTGCTAGTTTATCAGTCAATTCGAAACGTTAATTAAAATATATATCGAATGCGTGGTTAAACACCTGAACAGGTGCGTCTAGGCATGAAATGATTAGCAATAAATCGTCCAAGTCGCTCTAGCCGAAGTAAGGTCAGTTTTATTGTGAAATTTGTTATCGAAACTAGTTATTTTGTTATTGTTTCGCAATCTTTCATTTTGTTTATTTCAAAAGTGATAATAATTCCATTAGATAGCAGTGTATTGGCACGGTGGTAGTGTGCCCGACTCACAGTCGAAATGCCCTGAAATTGATTCCTACCTCGACCAGTGTCATTCAATGATAATAAATTCTCAGAAGGTCACCATAACGTGTATTATAGTTAAAGTCAGATAAGTTTTATGTTTAATAAGTCTAGGTTTTGTCTGGCAAACAAATTGCCTCCAAAAATAAAACTGGAAGGTGCTGTAGAATGAGCCTTATTCGTTTCTGGACTACAAATACTCGAGAGAAATCTTCAACCGTACTCCAAACAAGTATATTCATGATCATGAGAGTAGACCATAACGTAGTATCTAGATGCTGAGCAAGCCAGTTTCATTTAAACTGGATTTCAGTTGTTGCTCATCTTAGAACTTGTCTTACAGCAGTTCTAGTCTAGGTAGGAATCTAAGAGTTTTACTTTAAATGAGTTTTCAATATCACTTTTGAAGTAATATGTTTACCTAAATGAAATTAAGAAAAGAGAATTTTAACTTTCTGTTTTTACTACTTCTATTTGTAACTAACGTTACTGTAGTTTCGTCCTATAAGGACATTTTCAAACTTATACATTAAACTAACAATGGTTTATTACATTAGCCCTTATATAGCACCCCTGTAGGTAATAATAGA